>JACCIX010001150.1:0-27491 GCA_025506515.1 Flaveria trinervia | reverse complement strand
CAAATGGTACTAAGGGTGGTGATGCTGATGTCAATATCTAACATACACACCCGACCAGCCAATTAGCTAGGGGGAGCCCCTATAGCCAAGGGTTCCAAGAGGAAGAGGAGGGCCATCCCTATGGCAAGAAGGGTAAGAGATAGAGGATTACCTTGATCAGTTCTTCCACCACCACAGCCACTGCCACCACCACTGTTCCCCACACCACACCAATATTACCCACACTGCCACCTCTACTACCACTGACACTACCACCCAACATCATACAACCCACCTACCTCACCTACCATACCCAAATCAGTTCCACATCCATTCTTACTCCCATATACACAACATCCACCACTACATCCAGTACTCACCAAGCTGGCACATCCACCTAATTCCCACCTACACAAGGCTCTACTCTACCCACTGTTGGGTTAGAGGAACAGTTAGCGAGCATAAATAGACTGGTGCTCAAGCTGCTAGCTACAGATGATCTGAGAGCAAACCAGATGAACCAGCTGATAGTGGTCAATACCGCACAAGGCAAGCTGATTGCTCAGCTTACCGAGAAGAATGTGCTCATAAGAGAGCATTAGTTCGAGCTCACCATGCACTGAAGGCTCAAAATGAGCTTGTGATGGCATCTATCAAGCAGATTGAGGGGCTAGAGAAAAAAGACAAAAGCTTATGCTGAGGTGAAGGGTATAAAGGTGAGCCATGAGATTAAGTGATGGAGATGATGGTGGAGATGATGATGATGAGTGATAGATGATGAGTCAGAAGAAGATGATGATGACGAGGAGGCTGGAGGAAGTGGAAAAAGGAAATAGAGATGGAAATGATGAGGAGGATGATCAGAAGGTGATGCATCTGCATCAGCCTCAACTCAAGCAGCACATGAGAGGCGCTCCAAAAGAGTCGCGTCCTCTGCAGCTCCAGCTGAAGAGACACATGATCAAGGCAAAAGCGAAGCTCAACAGGCTGAGGATTATGATGTCATTCCCCTTCAACAAGTCAAGACTCAACTAACTATGATCTTGATTTGCAGGGGATTGTGAGAAGGTCTGTGAGCTACACGCCTGAGGAAGAAGAAATCATCATGACTGACCGACGAGCAGCTCATAGAGATGTTTAGACTAATCAGATGAGCTTGTCAAAGATGCTCGGGACGTAGATGTTTGAGTGATGAGGAGTACAAGGTAGGATGAGATTGAGATCGAGGATGTCACATCTGATTAATCCCTGTACACTGACCCTAAGGGCAACATTATCCCCACTGGGTGATGAAACTTTTGACAGTGATAACTTTTGTCAAGCTTGAGGAGATTGAGAAAGAGAAAGCAAAGGATGAAAGTAGAGCCAAGCTATAGATGCTAATGTTGATATAAATAAGGTTGAATGGGTAGCTGTTATCTGAGATGAGGCCACGTGCACCCAAAGCTGAATGCCTACACAAACTTACCGAGTCAAGAAACATCAGAAAGTGTCAGGCAAGATCACCAATGGGATATTTTAAAGATTTAGATGTCTATGCTGTGAAAAGAGAGAAGGGGATTGAGTACTTCAGATATCTACATGATCTGAAGACTCTCCTGGTTTTAAGCTAAACAGATTAGCATGTTTAGATCTTTGTATGCCAACCGAGGAAGATGTCGGGATGGTTTGAGAAATCGTTGAAGAAAGAATACCACTAGATAGGTCAACTTCAGACCTCAATACCTAAGCATTTCATTCATAGACTGAAGTTGACATTTATATCTGGAAGGCCTAAGGGGTGTTGAACTGGAGTTCCCCATGCACAATGTCTAAGTTCCTTTACGGGAGATGCCTCAGGACTTCACTCCACACTTCAAAGGTGGTATTATGACTGGGGATAGGGGAAGCGATCATAGTTCTGAACAAAGAAGGGAAGATGAGACTATCAGGGTATTTGACCCAATGTGGCTTACCAACTTGTCTGCTGAAGATGTCTACACTCTATACAAGTGGCCACTGTTCTATGACACGCAAAATATTGTACAAGCTCTACAATTCCAACATGTTATACGGCTCTGTTTCGCGTTCGAGATCCACGCAGGAGTAACAAAGAAGAGAAGTACAAGAAATTCAAGAGCATGTGAAGAATGTTAGACAATAGGATAAACTAGGTCTAAGGGGGAGTTTGTGATACATCATGTTCCTAGTTTATGTTCTTAATGTAAAAGTCTTTCATTTCTTACATATATGTAATGTAATTCTTAGTGAAATATGATATGCATTGTGATATTATTTGTATTGATTATTTCATATATTATTGTATTTGGTATATGTATATGTATGAACATCATATATAGGTTGAGGTTGTGTATATATTTCTAAGTCATAATGAATGACAAATATGTTCAACTTAGTCAGGTTGTTATTCATGCTAATGGGCCATACTTATGGACCATACGCACGAATGAATCAAACTTATGGATCAGTCGCATGACTAAACTAGGAGACTGGATCAGTCGTATGACTGAGACATAAGGTTGATTCAGTCGCACGACTGAACCCTCAATCGTGCGTATGAATAAACCGCATGAGGCCAGTCGCACGATGAACCATGCTAATGGTTCAGTCGTACGAATGAAAACTAAAACCTATAAAATACCACATAATTTGTGGAAAAACGGAAGACTTCGAATATTCACAAACCTAGACGTCCAGAGCGCCCAAATAGCCTATCCAACTTCATAGTTCATTCCTGATGATTTATACTCAATTCTTAACGTGTTGTTTCATCATTAGATCGATTAGGTTGTCGTTCTCACTAATTGGATCGCCAATCAAATAGGATTCCACACTATTTGATCTGGTCTCATGCATAATCCGTTAGTACTCCGTACGTAAACGATCCCAACAATGTTTTTATAAATTATAATTTTGATTACTAATTATTTAAATTTTATTTATCAACACGTGTAATAACTAGTGGGTATATTAAAACACAAATGATCATCCCATCTACGTGCACTTTAGGCAAGCTTCCATGTTTTGTATAAGTGGAATGAAAACAAAATAAAGTTACTGTACACACGACATACTATTTTAATATAATACATCTATACTTATATGTATGCTACTATATGATACATATTAAAAGTATAAGATTATAATTTCATTCAAAGTGTAAGACACCTATACACATTTTAAACATAGAGTACAAACGTCTTATGCAATAGTTCCATTTTTGGCGTCATTTGATTAACTTCTTTTAATTATTGTATAATTAATACACATTATCAATACATTATTGAATAATATGATATTATTTAATTTTTCTTAAATATATTTTTATTTATAATAATATAAATTAACATTTAAATTTATAATTACTGACCATATTTTTATAACTAAATACAACTTAAATTAAGTATTATTTTATTTAAATACTTATAACTATGCTACTATATAATACATCTTTTTGAATAGAGATGTAACTTTACCAACCATATAAGTTTTAAAGTAACATGTACAAAGTAATGCAAAACATTTAACAGGGGTAGAATAGGAAATTAATTAAGATTTTAAAACACTTTAGGGGTATTATGGTAAATTCATCAATTAAATTTATATACCTTGATATTTTTTTGTCATTGTTGTTTTATATATTTAATAAACATTATTAATACATTGTTTAATTATATGATATTATTTAATTCACTTCATTAAATTTTATTTTATGTATGATACTATAATTAACATTTAAATTATATACTAATAATATGTTTATAACTAAATACTTTTTAAATTAAGTATTATTTCATTTAAATATTTAAGTATATAACTTATACATATCTACATATTTATAATAACTATAATACTAATATTTTTCTAGAGGCATATTGTTAGTATAATAATTTCAATATTAATCAATATCTTCTATAATAGAAGCATAAGGAGGAAAAAATAACAATTTTACATATGTACTAAGACACTCATATGAAAACTCATGCATGAATTTCAAAAAATTAATCATTATATTCCATTTATGCATTTACAATAAAGTATAACATATGATATTTATACTAAAGCATATGCACGTGATAAAAAAAAACCACCATTTACTTTCAATGTCGTTCATTCATTGCGATTGAACACTAATCCTATTTTTTCCCTTGTCAGTTGTTAACAGTTTAATAACAATCAAAATGGTAATTTGTGAAGACAATTTCTCTATTAACTTTCTCTGGTCTATTCAAATCATCATCGGAAATTACCTTCGATAATCATAAAACTCTAACCTACATTCATAAAACGAACACCCCCTAAAATCTAGGTAATAAGTGATTTTCTACAGCAAATATCATCAATGCTTTCACTAATCTTGTTGAAATAATATAGTTGATTTAAATACTTTTGTAATATACGTAATTGTTTTCTTTCATTTAACTTTTTCAAAATTATATTCTAATTTTTAAATTTATGTCATAACACACCGAGTCGATACTGACTAAAATCAAATTCTTAAAAAATCGACCAACAGCCGTATTATCAGAACGGATGGGCATTTCCACTAGTAATATACAATGTGTTAAAGTTTAATACTAGAACACACCAAAGTCTTTAAGCATGGTATCGATAACATTTGTACTAACACTACTAATTTTTATGACAGTAGAAACTACCACTATGAGTAGTTAAATTGGTCAAACACACCATAAAATATCGAAGTTGTGGATCAAAAAAAGTATAATCATTCATACAGGAGGTTTTGGGTTTAAATCTCAATCTTAACAAAATACTTATGGGATTTAGGGTGTAGTCACAACTGGAATAAGGATAATTGGTCCCAATTAAATTAACAACTATCATTCAAAACTGGTCATACATTTATCCGTTAAAAATCATAATTATAAAAAAAGAAATACAATGTATCGTCAAAGCTAACAAAAAAAAGGTAGCTTGATATTAAATAGTATTCATACTTAATTTGTTGTTATTATGTTAGTATTTCAATTTTCTGGCACTTAAGTTTAAGTTTTTTTATTTAATGTGGTCAGTTTCTAAAGAACATTATTAGCAAACTGCAAATGGGATGTCTCAAAAGAATTTAATAAGTAAACAAGTACCGAACTGATATGCGCAAACAAGACCTTGTCTTTAACTTAAATGCATGTTCTTCACGAAACCTACTTATTAGGGAAAATCCTAAAATGGTATTTTTTTTCTTAACAAAAACACCTACCAACCGTTATCTTTAACTATGGATGACACTTCTTTACGTAATTTGAAATACAACCAAATACGACATAAATAAAACAAGTTTTGGATTGGCTTACACAAACCGGTTATTAAGCTGGTGAACTGTAAACACGATCTGTTTAATAAACAACACACTCTATTTACTAAGGATGTTGTCCTCTTAAACCATGTAAAAACTTTAAGATATTAGAAATGAAAATTGTTAAAATTTAGAGTTAAATATATTGATTTTTATATTATTTCTCTAACTACTAACTATATAATTAAAATTAATTTTCCCTTTTAAACTCTTTCATCAACTTTTCACTTTCAACAATTTTATATTATAAGTTTTAAATACCCACTCTTCAATGTTTTCTATTCGCTTTTTTCAACCTCGAGCTAAATAAGCGAAGTTTGGTAATTAAAACTGAAAGATAAAGAAAAATAAATAAATAAAAGGAAACAATCTAAAAGAACTTTCATATCCATCGAAGTAAATGATTGTTTAAATTACTATTATGTCACTAGGTAAACTCAATTTGATAAATGAATATGAATTGGGTTGACCCGAAACATGAAACGTTATAATTGTGTTTGATATGATATATCACAAATAAGTATACAAATACGGTTAAAGTTGAAAATCAACCACTTAACTTGAAATGCATTAGCTCGAAACGAATGACACCACTATATTTAATATTCAAATTACAAGGTAGTTAACTTAAGAATAAGTTTTAAGTTATACCTAAAACAAAGCGACCCATATTTATAATATTCTTCGACATAATTGGGTTTTAACTTTATTAAAATAAATAAATAGACATATTCAGTAAAATATTATTATGTTAAAGACAATCTGTAAGACTAAATCCCATGAAAACACAGTATAAATAACAAACATACCCAGAAAACACAGTAAATCCCACCCAGTAAACAAACATATCCGGTAAAGACTCCTATCAATAAGATCTGTTTAAAAGACGTAACTTGATTCGAATTAAAACAAATACAATCCTATTTTTAGAGTGGTAAAAACGGTCAAACCTACTCCTCCATGATCGAATAATAAATTCATCTACTTGCTCATCCGATTACAAAGTCAAATGAATCAATAATATGATCTTGCTGTCATGCTTTGAATTGGATTTCCTTTTAACTTCTCTACCACTTCATGGTTTTCAATCATAAAGATTCACACATGGGTCTGCAATTACTCCTCATACTCCTCATCCAACTTTGGTTTTCAGCAGCACAGAACGATGATGGTAAGTTCAACTCTGTTCTATTGATCTTACAAACGTCAAAACCAACTCATATAATCTTTAGAAAACGATGGAAGATGTTTCAACTACTACGAAATTCATCAACTCTTTGGTGGCTTACGTATTTATTTATAAACATCTTGTTATTTGTATGATTATGTTGATGATGATGATGATGCAGCTACATATCTGCGAGCTCTCAAGGATGCGTGGCAGAACACACCACCCAATTGGACGATAACTCTGACCCGTGTGGCGGTTGGGACGGGATCACCTGCACAAACTCTCGTGTCACCTCCATGTGAGTTCTTCCTCCATTGATGTTCATATTCAAGCTTGAATAAAGATTTGAATTTTGTGTGTTTTAGAACTTTGGCAAGCATGGGTTTGACTGGTTCCCTCACCGGAGATATAGGACAGTTGACGGAGCTGCGGATTCTGTAAGTTTTTCGATCAAATTGTAGTTTCTGTAGGTGTCTTTGAAGAAGAGTTATGTTTGTTTTGTTTTATTGTTTTGTTTTGTTTTGTTTTGTGTATGCAGAGATCTATCTTACAACAAAGGTTTGACCGGGTCTCTGACTCCAGCAATTGGGAATTTGAACAAGTTAACAAATTGTGAGTACTTTTTGTGGTTTTTTTAACGTCGAATTCGCTATGGGTTATAAGGAGTTTAGATTGATTTTTGGTGGTGCTTGGTTGTCAGGATCCTGGTTAGCTGTGGTTTCAGTGGTCCACTTCCAGACACCCTTGGAAATCTGGAAAGCCTCATCTTTATGTGAGTACCTGATCTTCTTCCTACAAATGATTTGTCGAATTCCTGTTTTTTAGCGGTAGCAATTTCAACCTATCTACATGTGAACGGGTGGGTTGATTCGAGTTATATTCTTGAAATATAAATTTTAGACATCAAACAAAATGCATTTTAAATGCATAAGACCTCCTGAATTGTTTTACTAAAAAGCAGTATATTATTGAAATATAACTTTTGTAATCTCATTTACAAAAAAATTAAAATTCAAGTCGTAAGAGGCAAATCCAACATCGTTCCATCCAATTGAGAGATTGTGGATTCACCATATCAAATACCACCAATGTGTTTAGGGGCATTTGTTGTGGCTGGAAGAACAACTTCTTATATGTGCCTGGTTGGGAGTAAATTTAGGATGAGTGACGTCCATATTGGTTGGTATGAGGGGCACAATGTTACACCTTTAGTCTGAAACTCAAATTTTGAAGAGTGGTCAGCTTATAACATAAAAAGACTTTGTATTTGTGCTTGCATGTTGTCATTAATTTACTGATTACTTAACGTTCTGGACTGCGTAGGTCTTTGAATTCAAATGGTTTCACCGGACGCATTCCACCTTCCATTGGTAATATCGAAAATCTTTACTGGTTGGATCTAGCTGATAACCGCCTCACAGGAAGCATACCAGTTTCTAATGGGAGGACTCCTGGTCTTGATATGCTGATTCATGCAAAACATTTGTATGTTTATTCTTTTCCGACATAAAATCACCAACCACATATGTTTTCTTAGGATCTACTCATTTATGCTTGTATTTTGTCAATTTTCAGCCACTTTGGAAGGAACATGCTCTCGGGTCCTATCCCACAACGTCTCTTTAGCTCCAATATGACACTGATTCATCTGTATGATTCACTGTACTAAACAAACATCTTGAAAACAGAATGAACACACAAAATCACACTTACCTTTTTCCTTGTTTATCTGAGCAGTCTGTTTGAAAACAACCAGCTTACAGGCCCCATTCCTAGCACACTCGGGCTAGTCAAATCATTAGAAGTTGTGTGAGTACCTATGACAATCTCATTTCAAAACACTCCAATTAAGTGTAACTAATGCTGCTTTTCATGTGATATCAGACGTCTTGATAAGAACTTTTTAACTGGGAATGTCCCTTCAAACATAAACAACCTCACCGGCGTATTTGAAATGTAAGTATTATAACAACTTTATATTTTTCAGTTTGTTTGGTCCAGTTAATATTCATCTTTTGATGAGTTTGCTCACAGGTTCCTCTCAAACAATCAACTGACTGGCCCAGTGCCTGATTTGACTGGTTTGAATGTCCTCAACTATCTGTAAGTAGTAATATTTTATTTTTCAAAACCAACTTATTCTTGATCACATACAGTAATCTATCTAATTTCTGATTTCACAATGTCATTCCAGGGACTTAAGCAACAATACTTTTGATCCGTCAGACGTTCCTTCTTGGTTTACAACTTTACAGTCTTTGACCACCCTGTAGATCTCTCTAACCATTTTTCATATCTCATTTTATTTAAATCATAATGGCTGATTTTTTACATCTTTAAAAAATTTGGCAGTAAGATGTATCGTAGCAGCCTTATAGGACGGTTGCCTGCTGCCCTTTTCAGCATACCTCAGTTACAGAATGTGTGAGTTTAGATTTTGTTAATTTTAAAGCTATATTACTTTCTGAAAAACTGCTGATTTGAAACCCCTTTTTCATCAGTGATTTAAGTAACAATAGACTCAATGGAACTTTGGATATCGGCTTGAGCCATAGCAACCAACTACAACAGGTCAATCTGCAGAATAACCAAATTGGCGATTTCAGGCAAAGGAACCAATACAGTATAGAATTAATGTGAGTCTCCTCATCAAATGTTATGTTTTACTGGAAACCATGAGAACAACATAAATCCTTGACGTAGTGCATATAGTAAAGATAGGCGGTTACATAACCACCTTATGTATCACATATGTGTGTTTATTTGGTTCTCTACTTAAAGTTGCCATGCATTGAACTTTCTTCCACACATATTATGTACATATATTTTGATATCATATTTGAGTACCTGAAGAAAATCTCTCGTTTTGTTTCACCGTTCATAAACTAAACCGCGTCTCTGTATGATTTGTGTGCAGACTAGTAGGAAATCCAATATGTATGGAGACGGGCGTTACGGATAGATTTTGCTCCCTACCTACAAATACTAGTACTTCATACTTGACACCACCCAACAACTGTGTGCCTACACCC
The DNA here is from genome assembly GCA_025506515.1 of Flaveria trinervia. Lineage (NCBI taxonomy): Eukaryota > Viridiplantae > Streptophyta > Magnoliopsida > Asterales > Asteraceae > Flaveria > Flaveria trinervia. Next base: position 17,995 of record JACCIX010001150.1, on the reverse strand, counting down.
TGCAGCAATTCAGATCAAGTTTCAAGTCCAAATTGTATATGTGCATATCCCTACACTGGCAACCTTTTCTTCCGAGCTCCTTCCTTCTCTGATCTTGGAAATTCCACTGTTTACGAATCTCTGCGTAATGCCATGATCAACTCTTCCGGAGGTCTCAACTGCCAGTTGATTCAGTTTCACTCAGGGATCCTACAAAAAATTTGGATGATTACCTTGTGATCAAACTACTGGTTTTCCCATCTGGAGATGAAAGGTTCAATAGGACTGGGATTCTTGGCCTTGGGTTCTCACTTAGTAACCAAACATTCAAGCCTCCTGCAGCCTTTGGGACCTACTTTTTCATTGGTGAAAACTATGACTTCTTGCTAGGTAATATATTGTTTTCCTTCAAATCTGTATCAAGCACTTGGTGATAGTTCTGACCCGTTACTACTAACGATTTGGGTCATGTTGTACAAGTAATAAGTAAAACAATGAAATGGGTAGCTAGTCATCTGAAATTAACAAGTAAAACATTCTAAATTATTTTATTCAGAAAGTGAGGCTATCAATAGTTCTTTTTACATAATTGTGAGAAACTTGTGAAAAAACTGTCTGGAAAAACTCACAGGACTGCACCCAATACCTTACTCATCTGTGATAAAGGGCAGTTATGGTGGGTGGGTGGGCTTCATGGGGTTAAGGCAGGAAACCGAATGTATTCTAATTTGAGACTTCTTATGAAATTCTTAACTAATTTATCTTTGAAATCTTATTTTACACATTAAATAGCTGTAATGAATTTGGACAAAAGATATTTAACGCCAGTAGACTTGATTTGCCATGTACCATAATTTTTAAACTGTTTGGCCCATTGCCCAACCGGCCAATTCCACCTCACTTTACACTTGAGGTAGCAAGTTAATCATTGCACCATATGTCGTTGTCATGTCACAGGAGGAGCATCAGGGGGAGGACACAAGTCATCCAACAGTACTGGTGTAATTGTCGGAGCGGTTGTTGGTGGTTGTGTGCTTGTGGCACTACTTATACTTGCAGGAATTTACGCTCTTCGTCAAAAAAAGCGAGCTGAAAAGGCGACCCATGAGAGCAGCCCTTTTGGTATAATCTGCCATGATTTCTTTTAACTCTTTAACTGTTTGAATATATAATTTGATTTCTGATCATTTGTGCCATACTTGTAGAATTATGGGATACAACCGGTGGAAGTGGTGCCGTCCCCCAGTTAAAAGGAGCAAAAGCTTTCTCTTTTGAGGAGCTTAACAGATACACAAACAATTTTTCAGAATTGAACAATATAGGAACCGGTGGATATGGAGCGGTAAGCGTGCACATGTCTATGCATATATAGGCGGGTTGGCTAACTACTCAAAGTGTTTTATCTAAGAGTTCTTTTTGGCATTAAAAGAATAATTGTATCTGATTTTCTACCCAGTTCAATTGTTGCTATTGTTTTATATTTAATCCATTACAGATGAAACATAACATAAATTTACCTTTTATATAAGTAAATGGGTCAAATTGCACAAAGATCAATTAATATAATTAAGTTGTGTCTTTGTTACACAATGAAATAATGATATTGTTTGTGTAGGTATACACAGGTACTCTACCAAATGGGCAGCTAGTTGCCATCAAAAGGGCTAAACAAGGATCAACTCAGGGGGGACTTGAATTCAAGACCGAGATTGAACTTCTTTCAAGAGTTCATCATAAAAATCTCGTTAGTCTTGTAGGCTTTTGTTTTGATCAAGGTGAACAGATGTTGGTTTATGAGTATATCGTGAATGGTACAGTCAAAGATAGTCTTTCAGGTAAATTTATTGTTTCACATGAAAAAAACCATCATCTACATATACATTTGCAATTCAGAGAGTCATGATCAATGCAGGGAGATCTGGAATCAGGCTGGATTGGATAAGAAGACTACGAATAGCACTAGGAGCAGCAAAAGGGCTACAGTACTTGCATGATCTTGCTGATCCTCCAATCATACATAGAGATGTCAAAACAAATAATATCTTATTAGACGAACGCTTAGTGGCAAAGGTGGCAGATTTCGGTCTATCTAAATCATTAGGCGATGCTAATAGGACTCATGTTACAACTCAAGTCAAAGGGACAATGGTTAGTATACGTTTATGATTATCTAATTACATAGCTAGGTACTATGTTTAAAATTCCATTTGGTTTAATATAGGGCTACATGGACCCTGAGTACTACATGACGCAACAACTGACAGAAAAGAGCGATGTGTATAGCTTTGGAGTGGTGTTGTTGGAGCTAATAACAGCAAGAAACCCAATCGAGAAAGGGAAATACATTGTGAGAGAAGTGAAACAAGCCATGGACACAAGTAAAGAGCTATACAACCTGCACGAGGTCCTTGACCCAACCATAGGTTTGACCACCCAACTAAAAGGCTTGGAGAGATTTGTAGATGTGGCATTGCGGTGTGTTGAAGAAACAGGAGATAAAAGACCAACGATGAGTGATGTTGTGAAAGAAATTGAGAGCATTATGGAACTCGCGGGCCTTAACCCGAATGCTGAGTCTGCATCAAATTCAACCGATTATCCAAGTAAGGGAAGTGAGCACCCTTATAGTAATGACAGCCTTTTTGCTTATAGTGGTGACCAATTCCCTACAAAGTTAGATCCCAAGTAGCAATATCTACCCCAAAAACTAGATAGAAGACTTGTTGATTTTCGAATTGTTTTCTTTTATAATTTTTTAATCTTTTATTTATGTAAATGAGAACTACCAAATATGAGATTTGACGTCTGAGGTTTTTATGAATTTATTTTAAACTTGTTTATATGTTGTAAAAACACAATGTGAAGTTATTGACGTATTGTAGTTTTTATAATTGGCTTGTTTATGTAAAGATTATATCTTGAATTCACCGATGATATCTGTTATACTCTGAAAGGATCATACATGGCAATTCAATTGGTGAGTTGATGGTTGTTCTGCTGAAAACTCCCTAAGTCCAAGAAGTAATGCGAATGAAGAATCTGCTGAGAAGAACAAGTGTTGACTAACCGCATTTGTAAATGCGGAAGACATAGAACAAATGCTGACAAGTGTTTGTTCTTCGCATTAACAAATGTGGATAGTGAAAAGTATATGCGGACAAGTTCTATTCATCCGCTTTTGCAAATGCGGATGACCAGACAACAAATGCGCATAAGTATTTGTTCATCCGCATTAACCAATGCGGATGACCATCTACTAATGCGGATAACAAGAGAAGAAATGTTGATCAAGTCTAACTCATCCACATTTGTCAATACGGATGAACAGAAGAAATGCTGATAAAGACTTAGACTAGTTCTGATGTATAGGTCAGGGATAGTTTAGTCATTTTGTAAAAAGGCATCTTGTCAGCCTATAAAAAGAATAGAAAACCTCGTACATGAGGTGAGTGTTGATATTTGTTGATACATATGTACCTAGTTTATGAGCTTAATGTAAATGTCTGTCATGTCTTACACATATGTAATGAATGAGCTGAATGAAATACAATATGTTGTTGATGCTTATAATGTTTAATGTTTCATTGTTTATTGTGTGATAAAGTATATTGAACTAACTATATAGGTTTGATTTTGTTGTGCATAGTTCTTAGTCAATAATGATTGAGAAATATGTTCAAACTTAGTCGTATGAGTCTTCATGCGAATGGAACATGCTAATGGACCATGCGCATGAATACTTCATGCTAATGGACCAGTTGCACGACTGAACCAAGAGACTGGATCAGTCGCACGATTGAGACATAAGATTGACTCAGTCGCACGACTGAACCTTTAGTCATGCGTATGGATCAATCGCATGATTCAGTCGCACGACTAAACCATGCTAATGGTTTAGTCGTACGATTGGAAAACCCTAACCTATAAATACCACTTAATTCGTGGATAAACAAAAACAATTCAAGAGATTTGAATACTTTTGACACAAACTCGTAACCTAGCCGTCCAGAACGTCCAGAAAGCCTGTTCCAAGTTCATAGTTCGCATCTGATCTTGTTCTACTCGTTCTTAACGTTTCTTTAATCGTTAGATTGATTGGGATTGCGTTCTCACTGATTGGATTTCCAATCAAATAGGATTCCGCACTATTTGATCTGGTTTCACGCATTATCAGTTAGTACTCCGTATGTACATGGTCCCTAACAAGTGGTATCAGAGCTTTGGCTCTTGATTTTGCGTGTGATTCGAGTAGTTTCGGTGTAAAAATCACGTTTTTCATTCAAAGGAGTCACCTGTTTGAGTAAATCAGTGTTTTCGACGTCTCTAGGTCTTAAAGTTTACATTTTTCAGCATACGGTAGATTAGGGTTCTTGAAAAATCGTGTTTTTGTGTCAAAGTGTAAAAAACCTTCGATTTTGCAAAAACAGCAGCCTTCAGTTGCACGATTGGCCCATTTGCACAACTGAACTTAATCGCACACTCCATACGCACGATTGAACTCAGTCACTCAGTCATTCGTACGACTGAATCATCCCATTCGCTTGTCTTCATTCGCACACTCCATACGTTCGACTGAATCCAATCACATGATTGAATTCATTTGCACACTTCATTCGCACCCTTCATTCGCACGACTGAGTTATCCGCATTGGCTATCCGCATTTGTCTAATCGCACGATTGACTTATCCGCATTTGTCCAATCACACGATTGACTCATTCGCATCTGTCCATTCACACAAGTGAACCAGTCATGTTCTAAAGTTCTAAGTTTATAAAGATGGAAGATCAGTTCTCTGCATTTACTGCCAGAAGGGACTCTCGCATCCAGAACCTTCTACTTCTGGAAAATGAAATTTGGAATCATAATAAACCACCTAAACTTATAACGTTAGATGATTACCCACAATGGAAACAAAGGTTTGAGATCTATCTAAATGGAGTCGATCCTTAGGCATCCGTTGAAACAGGTTATAGTATGCCAGTCGGTGCTGATGGTGTTAAGCTCACTTTGGGAGGTATGACTGATAGCCAAAAAGCGAAGTACAATGCTAAAAAAAAGGTGTATGCCTTGTTGACTCAGTCGATGCCGAAAGACATAAATCATTAGTTTTCTGAGAACAAACAGGCGAAGAAGTTATGGGAGGATTTAGAGAAAATGTATGATGGAAATGCATCGTTAAAGGCATTAAAGGCAAAGGCCCTCAAGAAGGAGTTTGATAACTTCTCCTCGATAGGGAAAGAAAGCTTGGATGATATTATCGACAGATTCTATCATCTGATGAGTGAGCTGCACAATCATGGGGTCACAACGTCTATGGAAGATAAAGTGTCAAGCTTTGCTGACGGTTTGCCCGAGAAATGGGACTCGTTTGTGTCTAACCTGAGACAGAACAATATACTGGCAAAGTTAGATATAAATGACTTCATCATGAAATTAAGGGAGGAGGAACTAAGGATGAAGTACAGGTCACAGAAAGGATCCTACGACCAGAATCCTTCACTTTATAATTCATCTCCCACTCTAACCAGTTCAGGAGCACCAATTCAAACTGCCTTTGTGTCTAGTTCAGCAGCTCCTTCCCAAACCACGGCTTCAGGACAAGAAATGTTAGGGTTATCCTCTACCCAATATATAGTGACTGAAGCCAACACTACAAAGTTGAAGATCGAGAATCTCGGTAATATAACTGTGGAAATAGCAAAGGAGCACATGGATCTCCTAGCAGCTCTTGTCCATTCCTATGATGGTCTAGTTGCAAGGAAGATTGGAAATTGTCATCTGGCAGATGAAGACTATGAGCAGGTGGACGAGAATGAACTAGAGAGAATAGATATAATGTGGGCTTTGGCTAGTGCTGTCAGAAGGGCGAAAAAGTTTGTGGAAAAGAGGATAGAACTTGGTAGCCATAAAAGACACAACCTTTGGTTTCGACAAAACCAAAGTTACATGCTTTAATTGTGGAGAAAAGGGGAATTTCAAACGTGAATGTGTAAAGCCCAAGAAACACAGGTAACGGAATCCCGTTCTCATCCTTCAACTGTCAGGACAAAGACAGGAGCGGGTCTACCTCGTCAAGCAAAGAGACTAAGGCCTTGACTGCTCAAGGTGACGAAGTACAGGATTGGACCTTCAGTTTTGTGTCTCCGGGAATCACAGTTGAACAAATAACGTCAGATAATGAAGAAGCTGTGAATGTGGTCAATCACCTGATTGAAGAAGAACTCAGAACGACATGATCAGAATCTCCAGCATCCGAAGAGTCAAACTCTTCATTGATGGCTAATTCAACCGAGTCTTCACAGGTAAGTACAAAAGACCAACTCTTTGAAAATCATGCTTGTATTGAATGTAACAAATTTAAAGAAAGCATAGATTTAAAATTTTCTAGGTTATTAGACCATAATGGTAGCTTAGTAAATGACCTATAACTGTGCATAGAAGCTAATCAGATTTTAAAACAAAATGAGTGCAATTATAAAGAAAAAATAGAACTTTTAGGTAAACAACTAAGGGAAACTGAGGTTGTTGCTTTTAATCAAGCTAATGATATAAAGTTCTATTTAAATTATTTAGAAGAAACAAAGAACGAAAAAGCAGTTTTAGAAGTCAAAGTCAATTCTCTAAAACAAAAACTGCACAGTTGGACCAGTTCTTCTCATATAGTTTAACACTTAGTGAAAGAACGAAATAGAAGGGAAGGGTTGGGATACAAAGTAGTTCCACCACCACATGAGATTTTGTTAAATACTAAATGTAGACCGGTAAATAACAACCTAATAAAGGACCATGTGGTGTCCACTCCTCTGGTTAGTGATCCTGATTCCACAGGTAAACCGATGGAATCTGTCACGAAACAAAAGGAGGCTACTTTGAAATCAAAAGGCAAGATGCTTATTGTTAATTTGTATGAACAATTTGAAAAGGTTAATGTAAAGTTAGGTTCACCAAAGTCTATTTCAGAACCCAAAATGACTAAACCAGCTAACCAAACCCGTGTTACACATCAAAGTCCAAATAAACTAAAGGTTAAAGATGTTAAAACTATTCAAATAATTAATTTTGTTAAAGAAGCAGAAACATCTAAATGAGAAGTGACTAAACCCAACCAGACTCGTGCTGCACTTGTATCACACTCAACCCCACATAAACAGTTTCCCCACATGTGGAGGTAGATCATGCTATAGTTGTGGAAAAGAGGACACATCTATTCTAATTGTCCTTATTATCAAACTCCCAAAAAGAAAATTGAACTTTATGATAATAAACCAAGTTCTTCGAAAAAGAGTTCTATTACTCCACCAAAAAGAATTAATTAACCTAAAGTTCAAACTGTAAGCCAGTCATCTGTTTATCACAAACAGGCCTTACACAAAACTGGCTTATGGAAAGAAAAGTCAAGTCTAGTGTCTGATAATGAGAATAATAAGAAGAATGATATGCCCTCACCCTCAAATGGACAGTGGGTTGAGTTTATGATGTGTGATTCCTCTGTGTCACCCAAGCAGTTAAGGCTTGGGTCCCACACCTAAACTGATAATTTCCTCTGAATGTGTAGGGTGTCTGTTAAAGTGCTATCACAAATACCTGGATTGTTGATAGTGGGGCATCTAGGCACATGACCGGGAACATGTCTCTCCTTTCAAATGTCAAACAAATTAAAGGGGGACATGTACCATTTGCTAGAAATAAAGGAGGATACATCACCGCTCAAGGTGAAGTGGGAAACCATAAAGTCAAGTTTGATAAGGTCAACTACGTTCAACAACTACAAAATAACTTGTTTTCATCTGTGACAAAGGATTCAAAGTTGTTTTTGACAACAAGAAGTGCTATGTATTAAAGAAGGATTACATTATCCGGAGGACCAAATCTTAATATCAGCTTCAAGATATAGTGACTTATATGTCTTGGATCTATCAAAAGCCTCCACAACCGATCATCGAGTTCAATGCTTCTTCTCAAAGGCAACCGAGAGGGACTCGTTCTCCTGGCATAGGAGAATGGGACACATAAATCCACAGAAGATGAATCATCTGATTCAGAATGATGTAGTAAATGGAGTAAATGTCAAGAATTTTCAACTTTTGGATTTTTGTGTAGCATGTAAGAAAGGTAAACAGACCAAGAAGTCTCACAAGGAAAAGAAAGTAAATTCCATTGAATTGCCTCTCGAACTTCTACACATGGATCTGTTTGGTTTTGTGAGCATCAAGAGCATCGCTGGTGATTTGTACTGTTATGTAGTCACTGATGGCTACTCCAGATTCTCTTGGGTAATGTTTTTGAAATCCAAATCAGAGACATTTGAATCATTTAAACAGCTGTTGACTACATTGGAATCTCTCTACAAGCTAAAAGTGCGACAGATTCACTCAAACAATGGCACGGAGTTTAAGAACCAGTGGATGGAGGCATTCTGTAAAGAGAAAGGAATTGTACACCAGTTCATATCTGCCTACACTCCTTAAATGAACGGAGTTGCTGAATGAAAGAATAAGAGCTTGATAGAGACAACAAGAACAATGCTAGCAGACTCGAAACTACCCATTTAATTCTGGAATGAGGCAGTTGCCAATGCATGTTACACCCTCAATCGAGTCTTTGTGGTCAAACGTCATGGAAAAACGTGTTATGAGTTGCTCCAGCGATGTAAACCTAATCTGGAGTATCTCGAACCATTCAGCGCACCATGTACGTTGTTGAAGAACACTCAGTTAATGAAGTTTAGTGAGAAGGCTGAAGAAGGGATATTTCTAGGATACAATATACTGAACAAGAGAGTTTATAACAACTCAACGGGTCAAGTATAAGTATGGTGCAACGTTGACGTTCAGAGATACACCATCCCCCCTCCCCCCGCTGGAAAGGGACCCACATTCTTCTTTGACTATGATGGATTCTTTAAGTCCTTCAACATCCTTCTCCCCCCTCTTGATGATGAGTTATCAACCAAAATGATGTATGATGTCATAAACACACCGTCACTAGACTCGACCACATCAGGTTCACAAGGTGAGTCTTCTAGTCCTTCAGGGGGAGCACTTGAGGTAAGTGACTCCTCCTCTGATGATGTAGACGTGGAGAATGATCAGGTGGATCAGAAGGAACAGGTTCCTGCTACCGAAAGTACACAAGTATCAAATGGTGATGCCTCTAACTCTACGGAACCTCACACTCCAACAACTATACCTACTGAACCAAGCATTCAAAACCTAGATCAGGAAGTAGTTGTACCCATCACTCTTGGACCTCGACTAAATGTATATCATCCTTTGGACAATGTCATAGGGGATGTACAATCGGGAGTACAAACATGAAACAGCTATACTTAGCTGATTATGCCTCAGTCATGGAAAAGGCTATCTTCATGAAGGTTCTTATCGATGTTTTGTGTCCCAATTTGAGCCAAAATATGTAAATGAAGCTTAAACGATAAGGCATGGGTTAGTGCCATGCAAGAAGAACTCCTTAAATTCAAGAAGCTAGGAGTATGGACACCGGTGGATAGACCAAAAGGTGCTAAAGTAATTGGCACAAAATGGGTCTTGAAATGCAAGAAAGATGACCAAGAAGTCATAATTAGAAACAAGGCTCGACTTGTCGTTCAAGGTTTTAGACAAGTCGAAGGAATTGATTACAATAAAGTGTTTGCATCTGTGGCTAGAATAGAAGCAATCTGTGTCTTCCTAGCCTATGCATCTTACATGAAGATCAAAGTTTATCAACTAGATGTAAAGAGTGTGTTCCTTCATGGTGAAATCCATGAGACAATGTATGTCAGTCAACCCGAAGGATTTGAGGATCCTTATCATCAGGACAAAGTTTACAAGCTTGATAAGGCTCTCTACGGGCTACATCAAGCCCGAGAGCATGGTATGAGAAACTCTCAACTCATCTGGTGAAACACGGCTTTTGTAGAAGAGTTATTGACTACACACTGTTCATCAAAGAAAAGGATGGCGATTTATTGCTAGTACAGATTTATGTTGATGACATAATCTTCGGTTCCAAAAACGAAGAGTTATGTACATAATTTGAATATGTAATGAAAGTAGAATTTGAGATGAGTGCAATGGGGGAGATGAAGTTCTTCCTAGGATTACAGGTGGATCAGACACGAAAAGGAATCTTCCTACATTAGACTAAATATGTAGGGGACATCCTCAGTCGGTTTGACATGGAGAATGCTTCAGCTGCTGGAACTCCACTTGCCACAAACCACGATGTGGCACCCGACGAAAATGGTGATCTGGTTGATGCTACAATGTATAGAGGAATGATTGGATCCCTTATGTATCTCACATCATCTCGTCCTGATATCATGTATGCAACGTGCCTTTGTTCCATATATCAGGCGAAACCGAAAGTCAACCATCTCATAGGTGTTAAACGGATTTTCTGTTATTTGAAGGGTACTCCAACATTCGAGTTGTGGTATCCTCATAACGATGATTTTAAGCTTACAGTGTATAGTGACTCGGATTATGGCGGTTGCAAAATGAATTACAAGTCAACATCAGCAAGATGTCAGTTCTTTGGTAGATGGTTAGTCACCTGGCAGTGTAAGAAGCAGACCTCTGTTGCTCTGTTAACATGTGAAGCTAAATACGTTGCTGCTGCAAGTTGCTGTTCATAAATCATCTGGATTCAACAGCAAATGCGAGACTACGGTTTGCAATTTTCTAAGACTCATATCTATGTTAATAATTCTGCTGCTATAGCTGTAACAAAAAAATCCAATCCAACATCCTAAAACTAAACACATCGGTATTAAATATCACTTTATACGTGATTGTTTTGAAAAGCAATTAATCGATGTGGTTAAAATAAATACGGATTTTCAACGGGCCGACCTCTACACAAAAGCATTTGATAAACTGAGCTTTTATATCTATTAGAGGTTAATGGCGTGAAAAAGAAAAGTGATGTGATTTCAAAGTAAGAAAATGCCTAATCTGACACTTTATTTTTAATTTTCTTTTATTTTATTTTCCTGTTTATTAAAATCTAAAAGCACAAAAATATTTCCGGTTTTAGAATTTTAGGGGATAATAGGTTAGATTAGTATTGAATTAGTAAATTAGCTGCTTTATTTAATTACTTAAAAAATAAAATAAAAAAACAAGGGAGAATGATAGCTTAGCTAAATGGAAAGTAATTAAATCTGTAATACTGATTCAATGTTTATGGAAAATGATAATACATAGGGAACAGATTGTTTGGGACTTCAAAAAAGTTAACTGATTAAGATGCAAAATTCAAAGTTTAAGTCTGAAAAGTCTAAGAAAAATAAAAGGAAAAATGATAGCAAAACTAGTATGCTACCAAGGTAACATAGAGAAAGTAGACCTAGAGGCTGCTAGTTCATTATATGATGTGTCGGTAGATTCAACACAATAGATGAGTAGACCTCATTGGTGGTTTAAATTGCATACTATGTTGTTCAACTTGCTATGGGTTCCCATCTTATCCCTGGTTAACACAATCAACAAAATTCCAATAAGGGGTGAAGAGCAAAATAAACGCCACAAATGTGTGCGGACGACCATAAAAAATAAGCAAAGCATATGGAAAAATGCAAAATGAAATCAAGCTAATAACTTATGTTGTTGGTGCGTTATGTGCAAAAAGAAAATAAATGCTCTAACAAGAAGATAGGTTGTGTGCCTCTCTGTTGTGCGGTGTCACTTACCTGAGGATAAGCATAAACTAAATATTCTAAAATTCATTGTTGTTTGCGCCTCTCTGCTGTGCGATGGCACTGACCTGAGGCTTGGCATCTCTTTGAAAGCTCTTAGAATAGTTTCTTCTTGAAATATACCACTAGACCGCTCAAAAATCTTTTGAGGAACGTTGATTACCATATAAGTGTGGGATCAATATATGCTTGTTGAAATAATTAAACCTTAAATCATCACCATATGTGTCAAAAATCTGTGTATGGATTTAAGATGACAAGTATACTGACAATCATCGTGAGCTGCAGTGCTTAAAAGTCAAAATCATTATGTGCATCTTGTAGCTCTAGTATGATTTCCTAAAATTGCTATTGACTCTTAGTGAAAACAAGGATCTAGCATCAAAATGGTTTATTAAAATGTCCCAAATGATTCTGATATATATGTATGATTCCATAATGAATTGTACTAGAAATGATAAAATTGAAGTGAAGCTGTGCTGTTCAGGAAGTAAAATAAGTTAGATGTAATCTAATAGGTTTAAACCCATCACCATTCAAAAATACAAAAATATGTCTTGGTTTTGTTTCTAAATTTCTAGTTTTTTTATTTATTTGTTTTAGTCATTGGTAGGTAAAAGTCGAACTATACATTTGGATTCAGTCTGTGAATCACTCACTTAAAAGAGGTCATGTTTGAGGTGACCAATCGGGTTTTTAAGTTAAAAGGATCACGTCTGAGGTGATCAACATTTGTTAAGTTAGAAGGATCATGTCTGAGGTGATCAATAGTTTTTCAAATTAAAAAGGTCATGTCTGACATGATCAATGGTCATAATGTCTTATTAATAATTAACAAGTTAAGTGTTTGAAAGTGCATGAGGTGAAACTCATAAGTCTTAGCCATTTGCACGATTGGATCATGAGTATGAGTCAATCGCACGATTGAACCATACATGTGGACCAAACATACGATTGGACTATAAGCATGTATCAATTCATGTGATTGGATCACTAGAATGAACCAATCGCACGAATAGAGGTAACCGACTAAGTCAGTCGCACGACTGAACCCCAGTCGCATGAATGGATGTGACCGACTAAGCCAATCGCACGACTGAGCCCCAGTCACACGAATCAAGCGTGCAAATAGGTCCAGTCGCCCGACTAAAAATAAAAACAGTATAAAAAGTGTGAAGTCGGTCGCACATTCTCACCACCCTTCAATCGCTCCCAAATCGCACGAAAGCAAACATACTCTGCCAAAATTCAATTTCATTGATTTCACACTAAGATTATGTTACTAACGTGTACTCTCATCTTCTATAGGTACTTAGTGAATGAAATCACACAAAATGCATGGAGTAATCAAACCCTAACTGACCAAATTGATTAAAATCAAGAAATCTATAAACACTTTCAAATAGACCACGTAAATATGCATAATGGTTAAAATGAAGGACATACAGTGATAGTTAGGGTCCCTGCGAATCTAAAGAGCCTAACCACAACATTTAACAATAATTATAGACTAAGAATTGATTAAATAGTGTCGAACAAAGACTCGCACGAATGGACATGCTGATGACCTTCAATCGCATGATTGAGATGGGCGTCTGATTCAATCGCATGAATGAACCATGCGTATGAGTTCAGTCGCACGACTGGGTCAACCGCATGGGACAGTATGCGACTAAACCCAGTCGTAGGCTCAATCGTACGACTGAGCTCAATCGCACGACTAAGACTCAGTCGCATTGTCCATTCCCACGATTGAACAAACTGATTCAAGCTCATTAAAATTCAAAGGTCATCCATTTACACAATTTCTAACGTATACTTATCTTGTGTTATAGAAATGCAGGTGTGCTCAATGAGAGCAACCTGTGCCCCCAGTTCAAGTACTTAGCCCATGTGCTGCTCAAGTGCATAGCCTCGAGGAAGGGAGGCTTTGATGAGATGTCTGATCAGATCCAGAAAGCTTATGTGGCTCTGGTACTGAATCATCCATTCAGCTTCTCTCTGATAATATTCACGTACATGGTGGAGAATATAGAGGCCAAAGGCAAGGAAGGCTTCTGCATGTACCCTCGCTTCCTGCAGATGATTATTGACCAGAAGCTTCCTTTGCTGCCAAAGGAGAGAGATGATGCTGTTACACTTGAGGTCATGGATGACACCACCCTTGGGAGGATGAAGGTGTACCGGGGCAAGAAGGTGTACCGGGACAAGCAGGTGAAGCCCCCGGTAAGGAGATTATTTGGACATCTAGCCCGGGAGGACTACGTGGCGCGCGCTCATAAGAAGTGGCGTCATGATGATAATGACTCCGATACTGAGCCTATTGTTCTACCCACTGATGAGTCGGACGACGATGACAACGACCATGTAATGGTCAAGGCGGTGAGGCTCCAGGTGGATCCGAGCCAACTCCAATCCACCCCGACTTTCAGATAGATGAGGAGGAGTAGTCGGATGAGGAGCCACTAGTGAGGACAGTGGGCAGCAAGGTTGTTGCCATTGAGAGAGGGCTTGCGGCAGTTGGTAGATGCCAGGGTGAGTTCAGGGATGCCGCTACTATTGATACCAATCCATCATTCATCCCGGACCATCCCATCAGCCTAGGGGGAGCATCCTCCTCTAAGGGCTCGAGGAAGAAGAGGATGGCTCAGCCCCATAGGATGAAGAGCAAGAGGAGGAGGATTACATTGATTACCACCACATCCACCACTTCTACAACAGCTACCACCACTACTACCACACCCCCTATCACCACTACCACACCCCCTGCCACCACTACCACACTACCTACCACCACCACAGCCACCCCTTCACCATCCACCCCTATTCCACCACCCATATTCACCATATCCACCACCACCACCACCCAACGAGCCAGGACATCTGCTCATGTCCCACTGAGCCATGGATCCACTCTACCCTTCATTGGGGTAGAGGAACAGCTAGCCAACCTAAATCGGATGGTGCTAAAGCTGCTAGCTGCCGATGAGCAAAGAACTACACAGCTAAACCAGCTGGTGGAGCTAAATGCTGCTCAAGCTCAACAAATTATACAGTTGCAAGAGTAGAATGCTCATTTGATTAAGAGGATTGAGGATTTGGAGGCAAAGAACATGAAGATCATGCTCAGGCTGAAAGGATCAAAAAATGAACCTCTAAAGATCAGGGAAGGTAATGATGATGATGATGATGATGATGATAGTGATGATGATTCTAGAGAAGAAGATGACGATGATGATAAAGGTTTGAGGGGAAAGAAGAGAGGAGATGATGATGATGAAGAAGGTGATGTTGCTGCCTCAGCCTCTGCTCAAGGTTAAGAAAGACGGACTAAGAGGGCTCAAGACCAAGGAGCATCATCTTTAGCTCCTGCTATTGAAGAATTGACATATCAAGATAAAAGTAAAGATTAGATGTTTGTATTTAGCAAACTTTTGTACTTGATCCAAATATTGCATTGATGTAATTTATGATTATCTATGTTTATCTATGTTTAAATGTGTTGATTAGAAGTACAAGAGGTTTGAGGAGCTTATGAAGAATGTCAGAAGTTAAAGGAAATTAGGTCCAAGGGGGAGTTTGTTGATACATATGTACCTAGTTTATACGCTTAATGTAAATGTATGTCATGTCTTACACATATGTAATGAATGAGTTGAAAGAATACAATATGTGGTCGATGCTTATAATGTTAATGTTTCATTGTTATTGTGTGATAAAGTATATTGAAACTAACTATATAGGTTGAGGTTGTTGGCATAGTTCTTAGTAATAATGATTGAGAAATCTGTTCAAACTTAGTCGTATGAGTCTTCATGCGAATGGACCATACTCATGAATACTTCATGCTAATGGACCAGTCGCACGATTGAACCAGGAGACTGGATCAGTCGCACAATTGAGACATAAGATTGACTCAGTCGCACGACTGAACCTTCAGTCATGCGTATGGATCAATTGTATGATTCAGTCGCACAACTGCACCATGCTATGGTTCAGTCGTCCAATTGGGAAAACCCTACCTATAAAACCACTTAATAGTGGAAAAAAAAACAAAATAATTCAAGAGACTGATACTTTTGACACACCTCATACATAGCGTCCAGAACGTCCAGGAAAAGCCTGTTCTGTTGGGGTTTAAACATGTTTATCAAAGTTCATATAACCTATTTATATGAAAAACGCAGGATATAAGATTTAAAACATGTTAATAAGATGATTATAAACCCATTTAATATGAACCCCAAAGCCATGGATCATTATACAAAATACATACAATGAAAGAAACATAAAATGTAAGAACCACAACCTTTGGAGCTGCAGAGAACCGAGTTAAAGAGATGAAAAGGATGTGTTCTTGTGGCTAAACTTCAAGGTAGAAGTTCTCAAGATAGCATACCCCAAGCCTACCAACAAATCACCTTGAATGCTAGGATCTTTGACACCAATTTCCAGCTACAAAACACCTTTTGTTGGCTGAAAATCTCCTTCTTTTTCTGCCCAAAACCGTGAGATTAGAGAGAGAGAGTAGAGAGAGAGTGGTTGTGTGTGTTCTTGGATGTGATAGAATGAATGAGTGTTCAAGTGTCCAAGACTTGCATGTCTTGGAACTAATAAAATGGGGCATCCAAGACCAAGGGGCGGCCGAAAATGGCCCCCTTTTGTTTTCCCTCTCAATTCAAAATTTATAAAAAAATATACAATCACATCCCTTGTTTATAAAATTAAAACCATTTTAATTTTATATCACTAACACACACTATTATTTGCCATTGCTTAACTAATTAAATAATGTACAAATAATCTTTTATGAACAAATTATCTATATAATGATGTTCATCTACAAAAGCAATAATTTAGAAAATCCAATTTTCTAAATTGGTGTCATTATTTATTTGTGTGATCTTATCAACAAATAAATTACCTTTTGGTGTTTGTTTGGCTTGTTATTGGGTATGACCCGACTTGGATCATATTACACTAGCCACATCAATTTATATGAATCTTGGGCAGATCAATACTTTCAATCTCCCACTTGCACAAGATTTATAGAAGATTGATGCAAGCAGCAAATAACGCCTAGCAACGGTTTGCTACCCCTAATGTATATGACTAAGTGCCATTCAATAACATTATCCTTTTCAAGTACCTTACTTGAATATGTTTTAGGTGAATTAATCATCTATCCTTTTGTTGCAGATGTCATGTTAAATCCAAGAGACACAGAATTGTCATTCTCTGATGATTTAACTTTAGCAGGCCTTAGACATCTAACTCTCAACGAATAAGAGGAACAAATTCCATCTCGATTACATACGTCTCTCACAATCACCTCATGTTATACCTGAACTCAACCTTATGTACTGCCTTTTCAGAACAGCAAAGAACTAAGTCAAAGTACAATACTTGGTGAATATCAAGACCCAATATGTATCTCAGGTCTGAGGATACAATGATATTCGCCTTTACTCAAAATCTCTTATGACTAATCAGCAAGATTCCATGCAGAAATAATTGAGAGCGGGTCAGTCCAATATCTATATCCCATAGATATCAATGAACCTTGGTAGCAACCTCTTGCTGTATATTCATACCATATGAATATCAACCAATCCAAGTTCATTACAGTATATTTATAGTTGTTCCCACAAGTATAATCGACTGCGGACGTTTAGAATAACTTATTTATTCATGGATTTAAACATGCTAAAATAGAAGAACAAATGAAATTATAACTATATAATTAAGTCAAATAACATTAGTTCCAATATCTATATGCAAAATACAACATCAAACCCAGTCACTTGAATATCTAAGTCCCATGGCACAAACATGACCCTCATGCTTTGCCTTTTCGAGGAGCTTTGTGAGTGGATCCGCAACATTTTTATCAGTGTGAACTTTGCGAATACATATCTTTCCCTTTTCAACTTCATCCCTTATGTAGTTGAACCTTCGTTCAATGTGCCGAGTCTTTTGATGAGCACGAGGTTCCTTGATTTGAGCAATCGCACCTCGTTGTCACAAAAGATCTCTAGGGGATCCTGAATGGAAGGGACTACCCTTAGATCGGCTATGAATTTTTTCAGCCATGCAGCTTCCTGTGCTGCCATTGAAGCGGCGACGTATTCTGATTCTGTAGTGGACAACGCTACGACTTCTTGTTTTGAGCTTTTCCAAGAAACAGCTCCCCATTCAGAATAAAGATGTACCCCGATTGAGATCGTGAATCATCTCGATCGGTTTGGAAACTCGCATCGTGTAACCTCTTACAACGAGTTCCTCTTCACCAGACCCATAGATCAAGAACATGTCC
>JACCIX010000261.1:25000-27362 GCA_025506515.1 Flaveria trinervia | reverse complement strand
TATTGTTTCTATTGTTGTTGTTGTTGCTGCTATTGTTGCTATTGTTGTTGTTGCTGCTGTTGTTATTGTTGTTACTGTTGTTGTTTTTGTTGTTGTTGTTGTTGCTGTCGTTGTTGTTGTTCTTCTTGTTGTTTTTGTTGTTGCTGTTGTTGTTGCTATTGTCGTTGTTATTGTTGCTATTGTTGCTCATGTTGCTCTTGTTGCTGTTGTTGTTGTTGTTGTTGCTCTAGTTGTTGTTGTTGTTGCGGTTGTTGCTTTTGTTGCTTTTGTAGCTTTTGTTGTTGCTGTTGTTGTTGTTATTGCTGTTGTTGCTGTCGTTGCTGTTGTTGTAGTTGTTCTTGTTGTTGTTGTTGTTGTTCTTCTTGTTGTTGTTGTCGTTGTTGCTGCTAGTGTCGTTGTTGTTGTTGTTGTTGTTGACGTTGTTGTTGTTGTTGTTGTTGTTGTTGTTGTCATTGTTGCTGCTGGTGTTGTTGTTGTTGTTGTTGTTGTTGCTCTTGTTGCTGTTGTTGCGGTTGTTGGTGTTGTTGTTGTTGTTGTTACTGTTGTTGTTGTTGTTGTTATTGTTGTTGCAGTTGATGTTTTTGCTTTTGTTGCCATTGTTGTTGTTGTTGTTGTTGTAGCTGTTGTTGTTGTTGTTGCTATTGTGTTGTTGATGTTGTTGTTGCTATTGCTGTTGTTGCTTTTGTTGTTGTTGTTGTTATTGTTTTTGCTATTGCTGGTGTTGTTGGTGTTGTTGCTGTAGTTGCTGCTGTTGTTGTTGTTGCTGTTGTTGCTATTGTTATGGTTGTTGCTGTTGTTGCTATTGTTATGGTTGTTGTTGTTGTTGTTGTTGTTGTTGTTGCTGTTGTTGTGGTTGTTGTTGTTGTTGTTGTTGTTGTTGTTGTTGCTGTTTTTGTTGCTGTTGTTGTTGCTGTTGTTGATGTTATTGTTGTTGTTACTGTTATCGTTGTCGTTGTTGTTGCTGTTGTTGTTGTTGTTGCTATTTTGGTGTTGTTGCTGTTGTGGTTGTTGCTGTTGTCGTTATTGTTGTTGTCGCTATTGCTATTGTTGTTGTTGTTATTGCTTTTGTTGTTGTTGTTGCTGTTGTGATGTGTTGTTGTTACTGGTGTTGTTGTTGTTGTTGTGTTGTTGTGTTGTGTTGTTGTGTTGTTGTTGTCGTTGTCGTTGTTGTAGTTGGTTGTTATTGCTGTTGTTGAGTTGTTGTTGTTTTTGTTGTTGTGTTTGATGTGGTATTGTAGATGTTGTTGCGATTGGTTCTGTTAGTAATTTGTTGTTATCGTGTTGTTGTGGTGTGTTGTGTTGTTGTGGTGTGGATTGTGTTTCTGCTATTGCTTTTGCGGTTGTTTCGGTTTGTGATTTGATGTTGTTGTTGCTGTTGCTGCTCGTGTATCATTGTTGTTGTTGCTGTTGTTGCTGTTGGTGTCTTGCTGTTGAGTAGTTGTGCTGCTGTTGTTGTTGTTGCTCTTGTTGTTGTTGAGTTGTCGTTGTTGCTGCTGTTGTGTAGTTGCTGTTGTTGCTGTTGTTGGTGTTATTGTTGTTGCCTCTTTGATCTTGTTGATCTTGTTGCGGTTGGTTGGTGTTTTTTTGTTGGGTTGTTGTTGTTGTTGTGTGTTGTTGTTGTGTTGGTGTTGTGTTGTTGGAGTTGATGTTTTTGCTTTGGTTGAAATTTGTTTGTTGTTGTTGTTATTGTTTCTATTGTTGTTGTTGTTGCTGTTGTGGTTGTTGTTGTTGTTGTTGTTACTATTGCTGTTGTTGTTGTTGTTATTGTTGTTGTTCCTGGTGTTGTTGTTGTTGTTGCTGCTGTTTTTGTTATTGTTGCTGTTGTTGTTGTTGCTGCTGTTGTGGTTGATGTTGTTGTTGTTGTTGCTGTTGTTGCTATTGCTGTTGTTGTTGTTGTTGTGGTTGCTGTTGCTGGTGTTGTTGCTGTTGTTGCTGCTGTTGTTGCTGTTGTTGCTTTTGTTGCTGTTGTTGCTGTTGTTGCTGTTGTTGTTGTTGTTGATGACGTTGCTACTGTTGTTGTTATTGTTGTTGTTGCTGTTGTTTTGCTGTTGTTGGTGTTGGTGGTGTTGATGCGCTATGCTGCTGCTGCTGCTGTTCTGCATGTTGGTGCTGTTGGTGCTGTTGGTGTACGTTGGGCTGTTGGTGATGTGGTTGTTGGTTGCTGTTGGGATGTTGGGCTGTTGGTTGGTGAGTGGTGTGTGTTGATGTGCTGCTGTTGCCTGCTGTCTGCTGGAGTTGCGCTGTTGCTGATGCTGTGCGGATGGTGCTGCTGGTTGCTGATGTTGCTGCTGTTGCTGCTGTTGCTGCTGTTGATGCTGTCTGCTGAGCAGTTGCTGCTGTTGATGATGTTGCTGCTGTTGAT
>JACCIX010000261.1:0-17500 GCA_025506515.1 Flaveria trinervia | reverse complement strand
GTTGTTGTTGTTGCTGTTTTCAGTTGTTGTTGTTGTTATTGTTGTTGCAGTTGATGTTTTGGCTTTGTTGCCATTATTTGTTGTTGTTGTTTTGTGTTGATGTTGTTGTTGTTGTTGCTGTTGAGGTTGTTGTTGTTGTTGTTGTTGTTGTTCTTGTTGTTTATGTTGCTGTTGTTGCTGTTGTTGTGATGTTGTCGATGTTGTTGCTGTTTTTGTTGTTGTTGCTATTGCTGCTGCTTTGCTGTTGTTATTGTTGTTGTTGTTGTTGTTGTTGTTGTTGTAGTTGTTGTTAATGATGTTGTTGTTGTTGTTACTCTTATTGAGCTATTGTTGTTGTTGCTATTTTTGTTGCTGTTGTTGCTATTGTTATTGCTATTGTTGTTGCCGTGTTTGTTGCTCTTGTTGTGTGTAGTTTATTGCTGTTGTAATTGTTGTTGTTTTGTGTTGTAGTTGCTGTATGTGCTTTTGTTGATTTTGTTGTTGTTGTTGCGTTGTTTCTCTTGTTGTTGTTGAAGATGTTGTTGCTGTTATTGCTTTGCTATTGTGTTGTTGCTGCTGTTGTAATTATTTTACTGTTGTTTTTGTTATTGTTGTTGTGTTTGTTTGTCGTTGTTGTTCTTGTGTTGTTGTTGCTGTGGTTTTGCTGTTGGCGTTGTTGTTGTTCTTGCTGTTTTTGGTTGTTGTTGCTGGTGTTGCTGTTGTTATGGTTGTTGTGTTTTTTGTTGTTGTTGTTGTTGTTGTTGCTGTGGTTGTTATTGTTGTTGTTGTTGTTGCTGTTGTTGCCATTGCTGTTGTTGTTGTTGTTGGTGCTGTTTTTGTGTTGTGGCTGTTGTCGCTATTGTTTTTTGCTGGGTTGCTGTTGTTATGGTTGTTGTTGTTGTTTTGGTTGTTGTTTTTGTTGATGATGTTATAGTTGTTGTTACTGTTATCGTTTTTGTGTGTTGTTGTTGTTTTTGTTATTGTTGTTGTTATTGTTTTGTTGTGTTGTTTTGGTGTTGTTTGTCGTTGTTGCTGTGGTTGTTGTGGTTGTTTGCTGTTGTGTGTTGTTGTTGCTGCTATTGCTATTATTGTTCTTGTTACTGCTTTTGTTGCTGTTGTTGCTGTTGTTGATGTTGTTGTTGTTGTTGTTGTTGTTGTAGTTGATGTTTGTTGTGTTGTTGTGGTAGTTGTTGTTGTTGCTGTATTTGTGTGTGTTGTTGCTGTTGTTCTTGTGTTGTTGATGTTGTATTGTTGATGTTGTGCGATTGTTGCTATTAGTACTTTTGTTGTTGTTGTTGTTCTTGTTGATGATGATGTTCTTTCTGTTATTGCTTTTGCTGTTCTTTCAATTGTTGCTTTTGATGTTGTTGTTATTGTTGCTGTCGTTGCTATCATTGCTGTGTTGTTGTTGTTGCTGTTGTTGTTTCCGTTGTTGTCGTTGTTGTTGCCGTTGTTGTCGTTGCTATTGTCACGTTGTAGCTGTTGTTTGTTGTTGTTGTTGTTGCTCTTGTTGTTGATGTTTTGTCGTCGTTGTTTCGGTTGTTGTTGTTTTGTGTTGCTGTTGTTGGTGTTATTGTTGTTGTTGCTCTTATTGATATGTTTGCGGTAGTTGCTGTTGTTGTTGTTGTTGTTGTTGTTACTGTTGTTGTTGTTGTTGTTACTGTTGTTGTTGTTGTTTGTTGTCATTGTTGTTGCGTTGATGTTTTTGCTTTTGTTGCCATTGTTGTTGTTGTGTTGTTGATGTTGTTCTTGTTGTTGCTGTTGTGGTGTTGTTTGTTGTTGTTTGGATGTTGTTCTGTGTTGTTGCTGTTGTGGTTGTTGTTGTTGTTGTTGTTGTTACTATTTTTGTTCTCTTGTTGTTGTTGTTGCTGTTGCTGGTGTTTTGTTGCTGTGTTGCTGTTTTTGTTGCTGCTATTGTTGCTGTTGTTGTTGCTGTTGTTGTTGTTGTTGTTATGGTTGTTGTTGTTGTTGTGCTGTTGTTGTTGTTGTTACTGTTGTTGTTGTTGTTGGTGGTGAAATTGTTGTTTTACTGTTTTTGTTACTGTTGTTGTTGTGTGTTGTTGTTGCTATTGTTGTTGCTGTCTTGTTGTTGTTGTTGTTGTTGTAGTTGCTTTGTTGCTATTGTTGTTGTTGTTGCTGTAGTTGTTGTTTGTGCTTTTGTTGATGTTGTTGTTGTTGTTGCTCTTGTTCTCTGTTGCTGTTGTTGTTGTTGATGATGTTGCTGTTGTTATTACTTTTGCTATTGTTGTTGCTCTTGCTGTTGTTACTATTGTTGCTATTGCTGTTGTTGCTGCTGTTGTTATTGTTGTAACTCTTGTTGATGTTGTTGTTTCTGTCGTTGTTGTTGCTGTTGTTGTTGTTATTGTTGTTGTTGTTGTTGTCGTTGTTGTTGCTGCTGTTGTTGCTATTGTTGCTGCTGTTGTTGTTGTTGTTCTTGCTGTTGTTGTTTTATTTTGCTAGGGTTGGTGTTGTTGTTGTTGTTGTTATTGCTGTTGTTGTTGTTGCTGTTGTGGGTGTTGCTGCTGTTCCTGTTATTGCTGTTGTTATGGTTGTTGTTGTTGTTGTTATTGTTGTTGTAGTTGATATTTTTGCTTTGGTTGCCATTATTGTCGTGGTTGTTGTTGTTGCTGTTGTTGTTGTTGTTGCTGTTGTTGTTGTAGTTGCTGTTGAGGTTGTTGTTGTTGTTGTTCTTGTTGTTGATGTTGTTGTTGTTGTTGTTGTTGTTGTTGTTGTTGTGTTGTTGTTGTTGTTGTTGTTGTTGTTGCTGTTGCTGGTGTTGTTGCAGTTGTTGCTGCTGTTGTTGCTATTGTTATGGTTGTTGTTGTTGTTGTTGTTGTTGTAGTTGTTGTTAATGATGTTGTGTTGTTGTTACTGATATTGGAGTTATTGTTGTTGTTGCTGTTTTTGTTGCTGTTGTTATTGCTATTGTTGTTGTCATTGTTGTTGCTCTTGTTATTGTTGTTGTTGTTGTTGTTGTTGTTGCTATTTTTGTTGCTCTTATTGTTGTTGTTGCTGTTGCTGGTGTTGGGTGTTGTTGCTGTTGTTGTTGTTGTTGCTGCTATTGTTGCAATTGTTGCTGTTGTTGTGTTGTTGTTGTTGTTGTTGTGGTTGTTGTTACTGTTGTTGTTGTTGTTGGTGGTGAAATTGTTGTTTTGCTGTTTTTGTTACTGTTGTTGCTGTTGTTGTTGTTGTAGTTGCTGTTATTGCTAGTGTTGTTGTGGTTGCTGTAGTTGCTGTTTGTGCTTTTGTTGATGTTGTTGTTGTCGTTGCTGTTGTTTCTGTGTTGCTATTGTTTTGTTGATGAGTTTTGTTGTTTATACTTTTGCTATTGTCGTTGCTCTTGCTGTTGTTACTATTGTTGCTATTGTTGTTGTTGCTGCTGTTGTTATTGTTGTTACTCTTGTTGCTGTTGTGTTGTTGACGTTGTTGTTGCTGTTGTTGTTGTTATTGTTGTTGTTCTGTTTGTCGTTGTTGTGTTGCTGTTGTTGCTGTTGTTGCTGCTTTGTTGTTGTTCTTGCTGTTGTTGTTGTTGCTAGTGTTGTTGGTGTTGTTGTTGTTGTTGTTGTTGGTTATGGCTGTTCTTGCTGTTGTGGTTGTTGTTGTTGTGGTTGTTGCTGTTGTTCCTGTTGTTGATGTTGTTATGGCTGTTTTTTGTTGTTATTGTTGTTGTAGTTGATGTTTTTGCTTTTGTTGGCCATTATTGTCGTGGTTGTTGTTGTTGCTATTGTTGTTGTTGTTGCCGTTGTTGTTGTAGTTGCTGTTGAGGTTGTTGTTTGTGTGGTTCTTGTTGTTGAGTGTTGTTGTTGCTGTTTTGTTATTGTTTTGTTGCTGTTGTTGCTGTTGTTGTTGTTGCTGTTGCTGGTTGTTGCTATTTTTGCTGCTGTTATTGCTGCTGTTGTTGCTGTTGTTATGGTTCTTGTTGTTGTTGTTGCTGTTGTAGTTGTTGTTAATGATGTTGTTGTTGTTGTTACTGATATTGGAGCTATTGCTGTTGTTGCTGTTGTTATTTCTTTGTTGTTGTCATTGTTGTTGATCTTGTTATTGTTGTTGTTGTTGTTGTTGGTGGTGTTGTTGTTGTTGCTGTAGTTGTTGTATGTGCTTTTGTTGATATTGTTGTTGTTGTTGCTGTTGTTTCTCTTGTTGTTGTTGATGATGTTGTTGCTGTTAATGCTTTTGCTATTATTGTTGCTGTTGTTGCTGTTGCTGCCATTGTTGCTATTGCTGTTGTTGTTACTGTTGTTATTATTTTACTGTTGTTGTTATTGTTTGTTGTGTTGCTGTCATTGTTGTTCTTGTTGTTATTGTTAATGTTGTTGTCGCTGTTGGCGTTGTTGTTGTTGTTGTTGTTGCTGTTGTTGCTGGTGTTGCTGTTGTTGTGGTTGTTATGGTTGTTGTTTGGGTTGTTGTTGTTGTTGGCTGTTGCTGTGGTTATGTTGTTGTTGTTTGTCTGTTGTTTATGATGTTGTTGTTGTTGGTGTTGTTGCTGTTGTTGCTATTGTTGTTGCTGTTGTTGCTGTTGTTATGGTTGTTGTTGTTGTTTTGTGGTGTTGCTGTTTGATTTTATTGTTTGTTACTATTATTGTTGTTGTTGTTGTTATTGTTGTTGTTGTTTAGGTGTTTGTTGGGTGTTGTTGCTGTTGCTGTTGTGGTGGTGCTGTTGTGATGTTTGTGTTGCTGCTATTGCAATTATTGTTTGTTGGTGTTGCTTTTGTTGTTGTTGTTACTGTTGTTGATATTGTTATTGTTACTGTTGTTGTTGTTGTTGTTGTTGTTGTTGCTGTAGTTACTGTTGTTGTTGCTGTTGTTGCAGTTGTTGTTGTTGCTGTATTTGCTATTGTTGTTGTTGTTGTTGTTGTTGCTGTTGATGTTGGTATTGTTGATGTTATTGTGATTGTTGCTATTAGTACTTTTGTTGTTGTTGGTTTGTTGTGATGATGTTGTTTCTGTTATTGCTTTTGCTGTTGTTTCTGTTGTTGGTTTTGATGTTGTTGTTGTTGTTGCTATCGTTCCTATCATTGCTGTTGTTGTTTGTTGTTGCTGTTGTTGTTGTTGGTACTGTTCGTTGCTGTTGTCGCAGTTTTTGCTGTTGTTGCTCTTGTTTATGTTATTGTTGTTGTTGTTGTTGCTGTTGTTGTTATTGTTGCTGTTGTTGGTGTTATTGTTGTTGTTGCTCTTATTGATATTGTTGCGTTTCTTGGTGTTGTTGTTGTTGTTACTGTTTTTGTTGTTGTTACTGTTGTTGTTGTTGTTATAGTTGTTGCAGTTGATATTTTTGCTTTTGTGGCCATTGTTGTGGTCGTTGTTGTTGTTGTTGTTGTTGTTGTTGCTATTATGGTTGTTTTTGTTGTTGTTGTTGCTATTGTTGTTGCTCTTGTTGTGGTTGTTGTTGTTGTTGCTGGTGTTGTTGCTGTTGTTGCTGCTGTTACTGCGATTGTTGCTGTTGTTGCTGTTGTTGTTGTTATGGTTGTTGTTGTTGTTGTTGTTGTTGTTGTTGTTGCTGTTGTTGATGTTATTGTTGTTGTTACTGTTGTTGTTGTCGTTGTTGGTGCGATTGTTGTTTTGTTGTTTTTGTTACTCTTGTTGTTGTTGTTGTTGTTGCAATTGTTGTTGCTGTTCTTGTTGTTGTTCTTGTTGTTGTTGCTGTAGTTGCAGTTATTGCTATTGTTGTTGTTGTTGCTGTAGTTGCTGTTTATGCTTTTGTTGATGTTGTTGTTGTTGTTGTTGTTCTTTCTGTTGTTTGCTGTTGTTTTGATGATGATGTTGTTGTTGTTATTACTTTTGCTATTGTTGTTGCTCTTTCTGTTGTTACTATGTTGCTATTGCTGTTGTTGCTGCTCTTGTTATTGTTGTTACTCTTGTTGCTGTTGTTGTTGCTGTCATTGTTGTTGTTGTTGTTGTTGTTATTGTTGTTGTTGTTGTTGTCGTTGTTGTTGCTATTGTTGCGGGTGTTGTTGTTGCTGTCATTGTTGTTGCTCTTGTTGTTGTTATTGCTATTTTTGTTGTTGTTGTTATTGCTGATGTTCTTGTTGTTGTTGTTGTTGCTGTTGTTGTTGTTGTTGTTGTTGTTGTTGTTGGTGTTGTTGGTGTTGTTGCTATTGTTGTTGCTGTTGTTGCTGTTGTTATGGTTGTTGTTATTGTTTTGGTTGTTGTTGCTGTTGTTGATGTTATTGTTGTTGTTACTATTATCGTTGTTGTTGTTGTTGTTGTTGTTATTGTTGTTGTTGTTGTTTTGGTGTTGTTGTTGTTGTTGTTGCTGTTGTGGTTGTTGCTGTTGTTGTTGTTGCTGCTATTGCTATTATTATTGTTGTTATTGCTTTTGTTTCTGTTGTTACTGTTGTTGATGTTGTTGTTGTTACTGTTGTTGTTGTTGTTGCTGTTGTTCCTATTGTTGTTGTAGTTGCTGTTGTTGTTGCTGTTGTTACAGTTGTTGTTGTTGCTGTATTTGCTGTTGTTGTTGCTGTTGTTGTTGCTGCTATTGTTGGTGTTGCTGTTGATGTTGGGATTGTTGATGTTGTTGCGATTGTTGGTATTAGTACTTTTGTTGTTGTTGTTTTGTTGTTGTTGTTATTGATGATGTTGTTTCTATTATTACTTGTTGTTTCTGTTGTTGCTTTTGATGTTGTGTTGCTGTTGCTGTCGTTGCTATCATTGCTGTTGTTGTTGTTGCTGCTGTTGTTGTTGGTTCTATGTTGTTGTCGTTGCTGTTGTCGCAGTTGTTGCTGTTGTTGTTGTTGTGTTGTTGTTGCTGTTGTTGTTGCTGTTGTTGTTGCTGTTGTTGTTGCTGTTGTTGCTGTTGTTGTTGTTGTTGTTGTTGTTGCTCTTGTTGTTGTTGTTGTTGTCGTTGTTATTGCGCTTGTTGTTGTTGTTGTTGCTGTTGTTGTTGTTGTTGCTGTAGTTGCAGTTATTGCTATTGTTGTTGCTGTTGTTGTTGCTGTTGTTGTTGATGATGATGTTGTTGTTGTTACTATTGTTGTTGTTGTTGTTATTCTAGGGTGGCTCACAGAATTATGAAGAACGACAACAACAAAGGAAAAGGTGAGAATATGGCCTGATCCTAGGGTGGCTCACAGAATTGTGAAGAAAGACATTCCTTCGAGATACAAGGGCAAGTAAAAAGGATCGTAGATGAAGAGATCACAGTAGTCCTTGTAGTATCACCCTGGAAATTGTAGAAGATTTCAAGAAGGCCTATGAAACAAACCCCACCCCAAAAGATGTTAGAGAACAGAGTAATTAAAAAGGGGTTAGTCTACATAAGCTTGTGAACTTCAAACAAAATAAGCTCAGTCTTGTTACTTGAAGGGACTCACCCAGATGAGTTTGCATGTAGACATCACAACAGTTGAGCTCAAAAATGGCAAACAGCTAAGTACATTTCAGAGCTGTATGGGCGTGAAGATTGTTTGATAGTGGAGCTTAAAATCTTACCATGGAAGAACAAATTATGTTTCTCAGAGCATACACCAGAGAATCCTACAGCTTATACATGGAAGTAGATTTCATGGATAGGACCACAGCCCTGTGTCCAGTTCCCCAAGTCAGGGCTCCTATCCATACTATGCCAACCAAATTTCACAAACCTACTCCCAGGCTAGTGCTTAATTGGGTCATCTTCTTAGCTGGTCAAGAAGGAAAAAGACCAATGTTATTGCCATCAATAAGTGGGACCTCAATAAAGTTAAGGTTTTGGCTGCATTGTTTCAGGGGGAGTTTGTTGGACCAAAGAACCAATGAGCCGAATCAGAAAAACCTTAAGTCTCACAGACGTCACAACAACTGCTGAAGTCCACAACAGCTGAGACAAAGTCTGAAGCCAAGTGCTGAAGACAAAAGTCTGAAGACACAAGTGCTAAAGACAAAGTCTGAAGACAAGTGCTGAAGACAAAGTCTGAAGACACAAGTGCTGAAGACCAAGTATCAGTCGTTGTCACAACAGCTGAAGAGGTCTTCTTCAGTATTTGTGACGGTTTTCTTTCAGTAGTTTTATGTTTTCCTTTCAGTAGTTTTGTAAAACGACTGAAGAGCTTGTTCTTCAGTTTTGTTGTAGTTTCAGTAGTTTCGTATCAGTAGTTTTATGTTTTATACTTAGCACTCTGATATGTTCTCAGTAGTGTGAACATTTCAGTAGTTTGTTAAGTTTTAGTTATTTTTGTAACAAATCTGCCAGATGTCACTATCCCGTGATATCAGCAGTGATTGCACTCTATATAAGGAGTGTGAACCTTATTGTAATCGTGAATGATTGAGCAGAAACATTTGATATTATTGAAACATTCCTTTTCACAGAAATATATTCTCTCTTTACAACCGTATTTGTTCATAATGCATACGAATATCAAATTCTTGCTATAATTTGTCTAATTCTGTTCTTATTCCGCGCGTTACAATCTAATCCATCAAACTTGCGATCATTGATCCTGTCAAATGGTATCAGAGCTGGTTCATCATTGATCGATCTAATAATTGATCAATGAAACTGCTATCCAAGATCCAAGTTTGATTGAATTAGCATTGTTGCAAGAAACGGTTAAAGAGATTGAATTTTCTGTGTTTTTGGTCATTCATCCTGAGATTTATTCTTGGTTTTCATTGAGTCTGTTGTGGTCTGTGTAAAATCTTTTAAAAGCTTGAATTAAATTGTATTTGGACCTAAAATCACTACTCCTTCCAATGATCCTCACAATACGGTTCCTCAACCAAGCCTCCGATGCTGGTTGGAATGAGTACAACATATGGCAACGACGAATGCTCCATCACCTGTCTGTTAACAGCTCAGGTTGTTAGACATCAGTGGTACATGGTCCACACAAGCCTATGGTGAATAACCCGGAAACCAATCAAATGGTTCCAAGAGGAGGGAGCAATACTCAGATGAGGATAAGAAATTGTTTGAGATTGATGCAAAAGCCCATGGAATTCTGGCAATGGCACTGCCCAATGAAATCTATTCTGGGCTAATGCATTATGAAACTACCCATGACCTCTGGAATGCCTTGAAAGAACAATTTGGAGGAACAAATGAGGTCTTGGCAAATAATAGAGAAATCCTTGCCCAACAATATGAGACATTCTCTCATAGGAAGGGTGAGACACTACTCAACAGTTTGAGCGGTTCTCTTGTTTGATCTCTGAATTAAAAATGGTCAAACATGAGTACACAAACAGCCAGATGAAAAACAGATTTCTCAGATCACTGCCTGAGAGATGGGACACATATACTATTGTCCTACGCTCCAGTGCAAATTTGGACAAACTATCTCTCACCCAACTCCATGGGAAATTGCTCACATTTGAGAGAAGAGATAGAACAGAAACGAAAACTGTCATCATCTGGAAAGCTCACTGATGATTTTGTACCAGGAAACACTACCTTGGTAAGTCATGAGTCAGAGTATGCAGGATCAGAATGCCAATATGATGAGCATATTGATTTCACCTCAAACAACTCTAATCATGCCTTTGTGAGTGTTGATTGTCATTCTGGTAATAATAGTGACAATCTATGCTTTATCAGGATGATTTTTAAGGGCATTGTTGATGATGATTTAGAAGAGATGGATATTTTGAGCCAAATGGCCTTGATCTATATTAGATCTCAGAAATTCTACAAGAGAACTGGCAGGAATTTCCTGGACTCTTTGAAAAAACCAAAGTCGTTTTTGACAAGAGCAAGTTGAAGTGTCACAAATGCCACAGGCTTGGACACTTTGCAAGAGAGTGTAGATCAACTGGATCTAACACTTCTGCACCCTTTTTGACTTTTCCAATAACAATTCACAATTCAAAGGGAACACTCTGCTGGTTCTAGTCATTCATCACACCCTCAATCTCCTGCATATTTTGTTCCTCAGGGTCAAATGCCATATCCTTATCCCTGCTATTATATGCCACAGTCAAATCAAGTTCAAGCTCCTATTGTACCACAATCTCATGCACCACCAGAACCTCAACCATCTCCATCTCAATCACAACCTCATCACAGCTTCTTCACACCTGGAGTTGTTGACTGGAGTAGCTTACCTGATAACTTGTCTGGTCACACTGAGCAATACTATGCTGGTGCTAGTCAACATGGTGGTGAACACCCTTTTGGAAATCTTGCTCTCATGGCCCTGGAGTCTACTGAGGGTTCCTGTTCAAATGCATTATCTTCACAGGTAACTCAGGTATCTTCAGAGGCTAAAGCCAACTTATGTTCTGAATCATGCATAGCTGCCTTTGTCTCTATTAGAGAGGCAAATATAGCATTAATAAATCAAAACTTGAGCCTGAGAAAACCATTTTCAAAAGAAAAGCTGAGCATGAGTCTGCTCTTAACAGTAAAAGTGATGAGATTTATAAGCTTAAATGCCAATTAAATGATGAAAAGGCAAGCTAGAGGTTATTCTGGAAGACCACAGGAGTCTCTAAGAAAAACTTGCAGTGACCCAAGTTCAGTGTGAACGCTGGGTCTCATCATGCAAGGATTTGAAATGCTTCTTAGCAAGCAAACTGCTTCAAATGTGAAGTTTGGCATTGGTACAACCATACTGCTCCACCAACAGACTTTACTCCTAACTCCATAGTTAAGTCTGAAAGTGAAAGCAATCTCCAAACCACATTATCGTGTGAGTCATTCTCCAACGATAATCTAAGATCAGAGAATGAAATCAGTGTTAAGATCTCAACAAATAAATTGACTGATGGTCTAACTACTGAGACTCATATGAAGCTGAGTACTTCAGATGTTGTTCCTCAATGTACCTCAAGTACTGAAAGAGACCCAACATCTGAAAAGCATTTCAAATTAGTTGAAATACAAGGACTAACAACTGCTGAGGATCCATCAAACAGTCTATTAGGACGGACGGAAAACAGTTGAATTACCAGTCTTCAGCTGTTACAAATCCATTAGTACCTAGTACTGATAGGAGGAAAGTACTGAAGATCACACCTTCAGTAGTTTCCACTTCAGCAGTAAAGATGTCCAAGATGAGAATAAACCATGTGAAATTTGTGGTAAATTCAATCATCTATCTGATGAATGTTGGTACAAAAGGTTTAAAGCTCCAAAGGGATGAGCTCATTAAACTAGAAATAAATAAAATGAAAACTGAGTTTGAGACCAAGTTTGTACCACAATCATCTCAACCTGATAAACCCAAGGCCTTACCCAAATCCACTAAGAAGGATGCGGTTTCAGAAGACAGCTGATATTGTTCCTCATGATAAACATAAGACTAAGTCTGTGAAGTCTAAGAAGGAGGAAATGGTGGGTCACAGGAACTCATCAAAAACAAGCTCTGGAGTGTCAAATGAACTGAAAGCTCGAGCTTCAAGTCAGACACAGCTTGTTATGATGGTTCAGCATCTGTTGGGGAGAGTTAACCAACTTGAAACCCATGTGATCAAACCACTGAGAGGAATTCCAGGCCCAAATCCATTTCAGCACCATCTCCATCTTCATCAGCTGTTAATCATAAGAAACCAGCTATGGTTAAATTTGTTGATAAAGTCAGTCCCAAAACCAAAAAGGTTTGGGTCTCCAAAGCTAACTAGTTTCTTATGATTGTGCAGGGTTCTTCAGCATGCCAAACAAGCATCTGGTATGTGGACAGTGGAGGATCCATGCACATGACTGGGAGCAGCTCTCTTCTTCATGATTACTCTCAGGGAAAGAAGGGATGGTCTCATTTGGAAATGATGCTAAAGGTTACATCATTGAAAGGGATTTGTGTCTAATGGAGATATTAGATTTGATGATGTCAACCATGTGGAGAATCTCAAATACAATCTGTTAGTGTCAGTCAGATGTGTGACAAGGACATGTTGCTCTTTTCACAAGCCAGAACTGTAGGATTCTGTCTTCCAAGGTTCTGAGCCTGATTGACAAAGTACTGGATGATAATACTCTCCTGAAGGCTAACAAGATAGGAAGAGTATATGCCTTGGATCTGTCAAAGAAAATTGAGTTAAGAGGCCATCAATGCTTGTTCTCCAAGGCCTCTCTCCAAGAATCTAAACTGTGGCATAGAAGGCTAGGTCATGTTAATCTCAAAAACATGAATCAACTGATCCATAAGAGTTTAGTGAGAGGTCTTCCAATAAAGGAGTTCAATTGTGATGAAATCTGCACTGCATGCTTAAAAGGGAAACAACATAAAGTTTCATTCCCAACCATAGAAGATCCAAGTCTAATGCCTGCTTACAACTACTGCACATGGATCTTTTTGGTCCTGTGAAGGTAATGAGTATGGCAAAGATAAATACTGTCTGGTAATTGTGGATGATTACTCTAGATATGTATGGACCTTCTTCTTGCATTCAAAGGATGAGGCTGCTCAGTCCATTATGAACTTTGTGCTACACGTTGAGAAGCAGTATTCCCTACCAGTTAAGTGTGTGAGGAGTGACAATGGTAACTGAATTCAAAAACCACACTCTTGATGAGTTTTACTTATCAAAGGGAATCAAGAGGCAGTATAGCATCCCAAGGACTCCAGAGCAAAATGGAGTAGTGGAGAGAAAGAACAGGACCCTCATTGAAGCTGCAAGGTCCATGTTGGCTGATTCTGGTCTGCCACTGACCTTTTGGGCTGAAGCTGTCAATACAGCCTGCTATGTACAGAATAGAGCCTTAGTAAATCAGAGGTTGATGAAAACTCCTTATAAGTTTTACATCATTTAGCCCCTTTGATTTCATTCTTTAGAGCATTTGGGTGTCCCTGTTACATTCTCAACACAAAGGATCAACTCCAAAATTTGATTCTAAGGTGGATGCAGGGTATTTTTTGGGTATTCATCCACTTGCAAGGCTTATAGAGTATTCAACTGTCGGACAAAGATAGTTGAAGAAACCTTGCATGTGAAGTTCAATGAATCCCCTAAGGATACAATTCCACAAAACCCTGTGGAGTTGTTTGATCTGGACATTCTGCAATATGTTCCTTATCACCACCTGCTGTTGAGATCATATGAATCCATCATCTTCTGTAGCTAGTCATCCATCTGGTGTTACTGATGATGATGATGATATCAGTAATCACCTTTTCAAGTTTAGTGATCAACTGCCTGATTCAGCTAGACCTGATGTTCCTGTAGCTTCAGTAGCACAATCCACAACAAATGCTGATGAGATTTCCAACTTCAACTTCCTTTGAATTACCATCTACTGATTGGTTTCAAGGAAATGCTTCACCACCACCATCTGTTGCTGCTGAGCCTGCTACAAACACTTGCACAGATCTTATTATGTACCAAGATCTGAAGAATCACCCTATGTCTCAAATCATTGTGATATCAATGCTGGCGTTTCAACAAGAAGTCAATTGTCTAATTTCTGCTTCTATGCTCTCTTCATTAGTCAGCAAGAGCCAAAGAACTATCACATTGCTTTAAGGGACAATGGATGGGTTGAAGCCATGCAGCTGAGCTTCTTCAGTTCAACAAACAGCAAGTGTGGGAATGGTTCCTCTACCTCCAGGTAAGTGTGCAATAGGAACTAAATGGTGTTTAGGAACAAAACTGATGAAGATGGGCTTATTGTTAAGAACAAGGCCACTAGTTGTACAGGGGTTTTCACAAGAGAAGGCATTGATTATAATGAAACCTTTGCCCCTGTAGCCAGACTGGAAGCAATTCGATTATTTTTAGCTTATGCTGCTTATCACAACCTTAAAGTTTTTCAAATGGATGTCAAAAGTGCATTTTGGTATGGGAAAATTAAAGAAGAGGTTTATTATGTCAACCACCAGGTTTTGAGGACAATAAACATCCTAATTGGGTGTATAAGCTTGATAAGGCTCTCTATGGGTTGAAACAAGCTCCTAGAGCCTGGTATGAGACATTATCAACTTTCTTCTAGAAAATAATTTCACTAGAGGCTCCATAGATAAGACTTTATTCATTAACAAAGCTGGCAGCATAATCTACTTGTTCAAATTTATGTAGATGATATATTTTTTGCATCCTCTGATCCACAGTTGTGTGATGACCTTACAAAGTTGATGAAACAGAAGTTTTGAAATGAGTGTCATGGGAGAATTACAGTTCTTCTCGGGTTTGCAAATCAAACAAAAGGCTGATGGAATTTTCATTCATCAGTCCGAATACACAAAAGATCTTTTGGAAAAGTTTGATTTACAAAAGTGTAAGCCTGTTCTACTCCTATGTGCAACACCACACACTATATACAATCAAAAAGGTAAAGTGGTTGATGAAACACTTTACCAGATGTATGATTGGGTCCTTGATGTACTTAACAGCTTCTAGACCAGATATTATGTTTGCTACATGTGTTTGTGCTAGATTTCAGGCTGCACCTAAGGAGTCTCATTGATTGCAGTCAAGAATCTTTAGATATTTGCAAGGCACTCCATCTCTAGGTTTATGGTATTCTACTAGACATTCTGGTAAATTGGTTGCTTTTTCTGACAGTGACTATGCAGGGTGTAAGTTGACAAGAAAGTCACTTCGGAGGATGCCAATTCCTAGGCAACTGCTTGATTTCTTGGCAGAGTAAGAAGCAGACCTCAGTTGCTACATCAACTGCTGAAGCAGAGTACATTGCTGCTGCAAGCTGTACATCTCAGGTACTCTGGCTTCAAAACCAATTATTGGATTATGGCATAACAGAGACTAAGACCCCATTGTTAATGGACAGCTCTTCAGCTTTTTTTTGTCAAGAATCTTGTCTAGCACTCTAGGACTAAACATATTGAAATCAGACACCATTTTATTAGAGATTGTTTTGAAAAAGGTCTGATTGATCCAAAATTTGTTCCTAGTGCTGATGAGCTTGCAGACATTTTCACTAAGCCCTTGGATAGCACAACTTTCCAAAACCTAGTGTTAAGGCTTGGTATGCTGCACTAGAATAATGACAACTACTGATGATCTCAGCTCACAAGTACTCATGATCATGAGTTTATTATTGTCATATATATAAGTACTGAAGTTATTTTCCCACCGGAGTTTCTTTAACTACTAGAGCTTAACTTCTCGTACTCAAGTACTTTATTTGTTAAAATATTGATGTAGTTACAACAG
The DNA here is from genome assembly GCA_025506515.1 of Flaveria trinervia. Lineage (NCBI taxonomy): Eukaryota > Viridiplantae > Streptophyta > Magnoliopsida > Asterales > Asteraceae > Flaveria > Flaveria trinervia. Next base: position 2,494 of record JACCIX010000261.1, on the reverse strand, counting down.
CTGATGTAGCTACAACTACTGTTGTCAGAAATACAATACGTACTAATGTCCTATGAAACATCTGAAAACAGATGAAAACGTCTGATGAGTACGTGTTGAGGACAGTATAAACAGCTGAAAAGCATGAATTGACGACAACTACTGATGAGCCTTTTTGTCTTCAGTAGTTTCCCAACTGCTGTTTCTTTCTAAACAACTGAAGCAAAACCATGTCTTCAGTAGTTTCACAACTACTGATGACTAACCACCAAGCTTCAGTTGTTTACAACAACTGATGGTAAAACCAAAGTCTTCAGTAGTTTCCCAACTACTGATGACTAATACCAAGTCCTCAGTTGTTTCATCACCTGAAGTCAAAACTGTCTTCAGTAGTTTTAAACTACTGATGACTAAATCCTCAGTAGTTTTATAACTACTGATGACAAATCACAGTATTTTATAACTACTGACTGACTAAATCTTCAGTAGTTTTATAACTCTGATGACTAAATCTTCAGTAGTTTTATAACTACTGATGACTAAATCAGAGACTTCAGCTGTTTCAACGTCTGACGGTTAGAACCAAGTCTTCAGTTTTTTTATAACAACTGCTGATCACACCAATACGGTCAGTCATTCCAAACCTTTGAAATTAATACCACGTCATCAGTAGTTTCAACAACTGATGACTAACACCAAAACCTTCAGTCGTTTTCTAACCCTACCCTTTAAATACCTTATCCCCCTTCAGAGTTTTACTTTCTTCTCTTCTCAAACCTAACGTTCAAAAAACTCTATTACCTATCTTCATCAATGGCGACCATGCAACTAAAACCTCGACACAACTGTGTCGCACATCTCACAAAATCACCATACTGGACCAAGTTTCACAACGCCATTGATTTAATGGTTCAGTCACCTTACAAAACGGCTTTTCTCGTTAAATCCACCATATATGCCGAATCTCTTACCAATTCTGGACAACGTCACTCTTGTCTCTGAGGAGAATGACATAGAGTCTCTTCAATCGTTTGTCCATCATCAAAAAGTGGTCATTACTCCAGACATTCTTGCCAAACCCTAAATCTGGATGATGCCACTTTCCCAACTGGTTATCCAAAGGGCACAATCGATCAATCATTTGCCCAGCACGGATACCAGGGTAACCTGAGTGCATCTACCATATTGAAGAACTTTCCAGGATGCCGAACGTCTCATCTTTCACCTGGTAATGTCTGCCTTGCCCCCAGACTTCATCATGGGATCAAATGTCCACAGGTGGCAACAGGTAATGTACTCCATCCTTGAGCAACAACCTTTAATTTTTCTGAAATACTATTTTTTAGAGCTCAAGGATATGGCCCAAAAACAACTTGCTAACCGTTGGATATTATATCCTCGTTCATAATGGCCATATTGAAAACCAGCTTCAAGCTGAGGGACTTGTTGGCCTGGAGTCCCTGCTACGGCTGTATTGCCTGAAGTATACTCCCGGCACAACTCTGACCAATCACTCAAAATGGCTGCCAAGCTGCGCAAACCCACGCAGCTGGAACCCACAGCCACCACCTCCAAATCAAAGTCCCCACCAAACCCACTAAAAAGAAGACAACAAAGGCTAATCAAGGAAATGAGTCCCCTGAGGATGCCCCTGCAACACAAACGCAGGCTATATCCACTGGTTATAACCCCTAGTGGATACAAGGACTTCAACAGCCACAGCCTCTCATTCCTTTCAAAAGGAGCCTGCAGCAACACAAAGAAGGGGTACCCACTAATCTGGGATCTTCCCATTTGAGAGATTGCCATTGAAGAGCACCATTCTCCCCAGGGCATACTGCTTTTACCCCATCTCCCACTGCAACCGCCCCACAAAGTCCTACTCTCATTATTGCAAACGTGCTGACTCAGCTGCATGCCTCTCCTCCTCCCCAACAAACACCAACAAAAGGGAAAGCCACAGCACTTGAGGAAGAGGATCAACATGCTCCTGACAGCCCACAGCACGAGGGTTTCACTGTTCTATCTCCTGGTGTTGATATGGAGACCGAAACATCTGTGAGGCTTCCACCTCTTCTGAATCATCACATGATCAGACTGAGGCTGGTAACAAGCTAAGACCTCACCAGAGGCAACAGCTGATGAAGGACATTGTCCTTGAGGCTGGAAGTCCCCAGTTCTAAGAAAAAGGCACATGCTACAACTGGTCTACACCCAGTGCATGTACATCCTGCTACAAGCAGAGCTCAGGTGATTCAGTCATCTGCTAATGATGACCTGGGCTTCTTTTATGATGTTCTGGCCCAGAACACAATTCTTGAGGAAGAATCGTAGACTACAAAGACTACTTGACCAATTCTCTCAACAAGCAGTCCATCTGCCACCAACATAAACCCACAAATGGCACCTTCACCTGAAGGTCTCCCACACACTCAGCCACTCAAAACTTCCAAGCCACCAGCCTCTATTTCTGGCACTGCTTCTCAGGGACAGAACCCCTCTGAAGCAAACAGCT
>JACCIX010001241.1:10000-27212 GCA_025506515.1 Flaveria trinervia | reverse complement strand
AGGGTGTGACAAATGGTTTGGAAGTAATTTTGAACAATGTTTGTATGCTCCTAGTTTGACTAGGATATTATTTCTGCAGCCCTATTACAACAATTGGATATGTATGATCATTTGTTGAAAAAGATATTCAGTTTCTTTAAATGATAGGTTCTATTTTAAAGCTATTCCCATTAATGGTATTATGAATTGGTTCATGAAAATACTTTATAAGTCATTGTACCAAACTAGCACCAAGAAACTCAAGTTGGATTTGAGTGATACCTATCTTTGGCATTGTTGTGTTGGTCATTAAACAAGAAAAGAATTCACACTACAAAGAAGGTCTTTTAATAACAAGTGAATGTGATTCGTTTGATGTGGTGAGTCTTGTTTACACGGTAAAATGACTAAGCACCCTTTAGTGGGACTAACGAAAGGGCAAAAGATTTGTTAGAATCGTACATTCGGATGTATGTGTCCTTTTAAGCCAATGACTGGAATGGTGAAAGATACTTCATTACTTTACCGACGATTATAGTCGTATGGGTATGTGCACTGTTAAGAAACAAAGATGAAGGTTTTGAAATGTTCAAGATCTTCAAAATGAGGTACAAAATCAACTCAACAGTCGATTAAAATTCTCCACACGATAGAGGAGGTGAATACCTAAGTGATGCTTTTGAAGATCATCTTAGGAGTTGTGGGATTGTCTCACAACTCACTCCACCTGGAACACACACAACATAATGGTGTGTCTGAGAGGAGGAATCGAACCTTATTGGATATGGTTTCGATCTAGATGGCTAGAAGCACATTACCTCTATCATTTTGGGGTTTCGCTTTGCTCTCAGCGCCCCGTATTCTAAATATGGCCCCAACCAAAAAAGGTGGAAAGGACACCTTTTGAGATATGGCATGGAAGAGTTCCATCCTATCATACTTAAGGGTCTGGGGTTGTGAGGCTTATGTTAAAACTCCCACCCCAAACAAATTAGAAGTCCGATCCACCAAGTGTATCTTTGTTGGATATCCATAGATTCTATGGGATATTATTTCTATGATCCACTGGAACAAAGGTGTTTGTTGCCAGAAAGGTGAGTTCTTAGAAGCAAGGTTCCTTATGGAAGGAACTGCAATAGAATAGAGGGTCTTGAGGAGGATCAAGAACCACAAGCCGATGCAGTTGGTTGAAACTAGCACTCAACATGAGGATGTTGAGATGATCAAGGGTGATCAATACACAGAAAAACGTTCGCAGAAGTGGTAGAACTAGTAATCCACCTGAAAGATACAGATTTTTCAGGATGGATGCTATGTGGTAGATTCAGATGAACCAACCACATACCATGATGCAGTGTCCAATTCGGATTGTGACAAATGGTCGAGGCCATGAGCGTGTGAGATGCAATCCATGCATGACAATCATGTATGGGACTTGGTTGTACCACCTCTTAACTCCAAAGTAGTGGAAGCAAGTGGGTTTCAAGAAGAAAACCGATATGCATGGAAACTTGGATACTTATAAGGCTAGAATTGTAGCAAAGGGTTTCACTCAAACTCAAGGAGTGATTAGATGAAACCTCTCACCTGTTGCTATGCTAAGGTCTATAAGGATATTGTTTGCCATAGCTGCTCATTATGATTATCAGATTGGCAAATGGATGTCAAAAAACCACTTTCCTAATGGATATCTTGAGGAAGAGTCTATATCGTTCAGCCTGAAGGTTTTGTCGATCCAAAAACATCGTGATAAAGTATGCCAAGTCAAAGAAATCAATCTATGGATTGAAACAAGCATCAAGAAGTTGGGAATCACCGTTTTGATAAAGAAATAATTAAATTCGGATTCATCAAAAACTCTGACGAAGCTTGTATATATAAGAAAGCTAGTGGGAGCATCATCACTTTCCTAGTATTGTATGTTGATGACATATACTATTTGGAAATGAATTCCATCCTTGGAAGGTGTAAAAAACCTGGCTTGGAAGTTGTTTTTCCATCAAGGATCTTGGTGAAGCCGCCTATATTTGGGAATAAAGATCTATAGGGATAGATCAAAGAGGTTGATTGGTTTAAATCAAAGTGCATACATTGATAAAATCTTGAAAAGGTTCAGATGGAGAACTCTAAGAAAGGTACGGTACCTATTCAAAGAGGAACGATTTGAGTACGACTCAATCTCCTAGCTCAAAGGATAAGAAAGATAAAATGAAGGCTATCCCTATGCATATGCTATTGGATCAATCATGTATGCAATGATATGCACTCGACCGGACGTGTCATGCGCCTAAGCATGACAAGCCGATACCAGCAAAAATTAGAAACAGTCATTGGATGGCTGTTAAGAACATACTTAATTACCTAAGAAGGACAAAAGATATGTTCCTAATCTATGGATCTAGTATGAAGAACTCATTGTAAAAGGTACACGAATGCGAGTTTCCAAACCGATCGTGAGATTCACGATCACAATCGGGATACATTTTCATTCTGATGGAGGAGCGGTCTCTTGGAAGAGCTCCATACAGGATGTGGTGGCTCTATCAAATACAGAATGAGAATACGTCGCCGCCTCATTAGCAGCTCAAGAAGCTGCATGGTTAAAGAAATATATTGCTGATCTAGGGGTTGTCCCATCCATTCAGGACCCCCTAGAGATCTTTTGTGATAACGGGGGTGCGATTGCCCAAATGAAGGAACCTCGTGCTCATCAAAAGAGTAGGCACATTGAGCGGACATTCAACTACATACGAGATGAAGTTGAAAAAAGGAAAGATATGTATTGCAAATTCACACGGATTAAAAAATTACAGATCCTCTCACGAAGGTCCTTGAAAAGGCAAAGCATGAAGGTCATACTTGTGCCATGGGACTTCGATATTCTAGTGATTGGATTTGATCTAAATTTTGTATTTGGATATTTGGAACCTTTTATTATTTAATAAAAATATTTTGGTATCAATGTTTCGATTAATATTCCAGTTTAGCAAGTTTAATCCATGAGTTAAATTGTTTACTCTAATGTCCGTAGTTGTTTAGACTTGTGGGAAAAAGTGTGAGGGTAAGATTATTATGAACTTGGATTGGTTGATATTCATGAGTATAAATATAGAGCAATGGGTTGCTACCAAGGTTCATAGATATTTGTGGGATACAAATATTGGACTAACCCGCATCTCAAATTTACTACATGGAATCTTATTTATTGATCATAAGAAATTTGAGTAAAGCGAATATCATTGGTATTCTTAGACCTGAGAACATATGGGGTTTTGATATTCACCAAGTGTCATACCTTGATCTGGTTATCCGCTGTTCTGAAATAATGGGAAGTACATGAGACTATGTTCAGGTGTGACACAAGGTGATGTGAGAAACATATGTAGTCAGATGGGATTTGTTCTCTTATTCGTTGAGAGTAAGATGTCTAAGGCCTGGATAAGTTAAATCAACAAGGAATGTTCACTCTGTGTCCTTGGATTTAACATGACATCTGTAACAAAGGATAGATGTTCAATTCACCTAATCATTTCAAGTAGGATACTTGAATGGGATGATGTTATTGAATGGCTATAAGTCATGCGTATTAAGGGTAGTAAACTGTTGTTAGGCGGTATTTACTGCTTGCATCAATCTTCTATGAATCTTGTTGCAAGTGGGAGATTGTTGGATTCTATATGCCCAAGACACATAGAACATTGATGCGGTTAGTATGTCATGATCCTGAAAAGACTTGATCTGCCCAAGAGCATATTAAGTGATGGGCTGTGTGATATTATCCAGTAGGGTCATACCAATAACAAGCAAAACAAACACTATGATATTTATTCGTTGATAAGATCATACAAATAAATATTGACACCAATTTGAAAAGGGTTTTTTAAATTTACATGCTTTGTAGATGAACATCATTATATGGATAATCATCATGAGGTATTATTTGTGTCATTAATTTAAGTTGTTAAAAAAACAAATAAAAGGGTGCTATGTTATAAAGTTAAAATTGTTTCAACTTTATAAAAAAGGAGATAAAGTGGGTTTATTTTGAAAAGGATGTGGTAAAAATGGATTTTAAAAGGATGGGACTTTCGGCCGCCCGAGGCCATACAAAAGTCCCACCACCTTTTGTCGTGCTTAGTGCAAGACTTAAACACACACACTCCAATCAAGCGATCTCTCTCTCTTGCAGAAAAGGAAAAAAAATCATCTCAATCTACTATACAAATCGGGTTTTGGGCGAACAAGAACGGAAGATCAGCAAACAACAAGTTCCAGTGCTGAAATTTGGTGTTGAGAACCTAGAATGAAGGATTTGATCTGCCAAGATACATACTAAATTGATGTGGCTAGTGTGATATGATCCAAGTCGGGTCATACCCAATAACAAGCAAAACAAACACCGATAAATATTTATTCGTTGATAAGATCAAACAAATAAATATAAGCACCAACATAGAAACCGGGTTTTCTAAAACATTGCTTTTGATAATGAACAACTTATGGATAATTGTTCATGAGAAATTACTTGTTTCTATTATTTAAGTTGGTTAAATAATATTAAACAAAAGTGTATAATTTTATAAGATAAAAGGGTTTTAATCTTATAAAATCAATAGAGTGCAAGGGTGATTTTTGGATAAAAATTCAAAATGAGGGGGACCCTCCAAGGTCCATTTTCGGCCGCCTTGGGGCTTGCAAGCCTCTTGATGAATCATCTTGGTCCTTGCAATTTTATTCATTACAACACTCTTCCAAGAATACACCTTCTCTCACACACACATAGCAAAAGGATTTCTCTCTAATCTCTCTCTAAAATTCGGATTTTGGAGCTGAAATAGAAGCAATTTCCAGCTTAAAACAAGTGTTGTTTGGCTGAAAAAATCGATCCTCAAGAGTGTCTTTGAGGTTGGTGTTGCAAGACCTAGCAAGTGGGTGTTTGGAGGAAGCTTGGGGTATCATCTCTTGAGGATTTCTACTTTGAAGTCTTGACATTCAACATCATCTCCTAGCCTCCATTCCACGTTCTAAAGGTAGTATATTGGTTGATATATGTATGTTGTGATAGTGTGTTATTCCATATAATAAGATCCTTGTTGGGTTTTGCTTTAACATATGTATATGATACATAAACTCTTATTTGAACTGAAAATCCGCTGCGGTTTTACATGTTAATAGTTAATATGTCTTTGATTTACATCTACAAAACCCAACAATGGCATCTAGAGCGGATTATATGGATACATGCTTCCAACATGAAATTTTCGGGTCCTTTTTCTCTAAAAAGTGGGCTGGAAATTTCTTTACATGGAAGTCCCTTTGTTTTCAAGATGTTACTTTATATGCATGTAAAGATCTTGAAAAATATAGATCATATGATGGTTTGTTTGTTTGGACATAAACCCACATGTTCTTGGTTTGTGTTGGCCAAAAACTTGGGTAAAAGGGGCTGCCATATTATCGATTTTGGACTTGTTTGGATGTGTTCTAAGTGCACAAAGCCTAGCCATGACCTTGTGATTGATTATTTGTGATTGTGTTTCATTTGGATGTAATAAAGCATATGTAATTTTTATTTATTTGGTATGTAATAAATAGATTAGCTTGTATCTTATTTTACTAGAAAAATGTATTAGGACCTTTTCTATGTAATAAGCTTTTGGGGGCTGTTTTGTAACACATAAAGGAAGCCTAAAGATGATGATGGAATCACAACACAAAAGGCATACTTGAAGCATTTAGATGCAAGTTCAAGTGGGAGTTCATCAACTCAACAATGTGTCATGATTTACCTTTGGATTACTCCTTAACACACTTTGTATGGCAAGCAAGTGTGTTCAAAATTATTGGCTTTGGTTGTGCACTTAATATTATGTTTGGTTGATTGTTTGGTTATCTTGGTTGTGTTTGTTTTGTATTGAAAATTGACAAACTAGTTTAACAACTATGGCGCATCAAGCATAAAAATGGTTCTTTATAATCATTAAATGGATTAATAAAATGAGTTTATTAAGGGTTAATGATTTAATAAAAATGGGTTTTATTAAAAGGAACCTTAAAAATTGTTTTTCAAATAATACCATGCATTTGAATGCATACAAGTTGTATGGTAAAAAGGTTTTCTATAACTAAGTTTAGAAACTTCAAAACCCTTTTTTTTAAAACAAGTTTAACACCATCCTTTTTAAACAACACTCAATTCACTTGTAACTTATTTATGGGATAAAGGTCACCTAACCATAAATGTAGAAACTTGAGAAGTTGAGGTGAAATTACTATATTTTGGGATAAAGGTCACCTAACCACTTATATTAGTGATATCACACGTGTGTCTAAGTAGGACGACTTGATTTGGAAATCATGCATTAGGATCACCGAAGCATGACGTACAAACGGTGTTGATGGGATTAACATGCCAAACTAAACATAAGATGTTTAAAACGATCCCATAAAAACTAGAAATTGTAATGGGTTACAATTGTCAAAACGTTGACTACCTTGTTAATTTAAATAAAGGGATAAAGGTCACCTAACCGATATTTAAATGTAACGTTGGATTCTAGTTTTAATTATTAATTGTCTATGAGGACATAAAAGGGTATTATAATTAAAAATTGCTTAAACATCGAAATACTAAAATTTGAACTTTGTAATATTGTAGATGGCTAACCAACACAAACTATCCCGACCGTCCATAACCTATCACTAAGAACGATCCTCGAAAAGGAACGTCTAAACATGGGAACTTCATGGATTGGTATCGAAACTTGAGAATAGTTCTCAAGCAAGAAAAGAAGTCCTATGTGTTAGACGATCCCATTCCCGATCAACCCGATGAGAGTGACGTTGAGGCCTTTGCCGAGTGGGTCAAGTACACCGAGGACTCCGTGCAAGTCTCATGTCTCATGCTAGCGAGTATGATTCCCGACTTGCAAAAGGACTTTGAAAACCACAATGCCTTTGACATGATCACCCAGTTGAAGGAAATGTTCCAACAACAATCAAGGGTGGAGCGTTCGAAACGGTTCGAGCGCTCCATGCATGTCGGATGGACGAGACCCAATCGGTGTCATCCTACGTCTTAAGATGAAGAGCCACATTGATCGCCTCGAAAGGCTTAACTGTCGTGTGTCCAAGAGTTGGCAACGGATTTGATCCTCAACTCTCTATCAAAGAAGTTTGATAGTTGTTATGAACTATAACATGAATGTTGGGACAAGAGCATTGGTGAGCTTCATTCAATGCTAAAAACGGCCGAGGCGGGCATGGGTAGAAAGGTTCTGCGGTCCTTACGATCAATGAAGGAGGTAGTAGGAAGAGGGCACCTCCCCAACCCTAAGGCAAGCGTTGCCAAAGGGAAGGGGCACGTCAAGGGAAAGGGAAAAGCAAAAATGGAACCCCCCAAACAAAAGAAAAGAAGCAAAAGGTTGCTCAGATGACCCTTGTTTTGAGTGTGGTGAGGTAGGCCATTGGAAACGCAATTGTCCGGTCTATCTCAAAGCGTTGAGGTCGAAGAGGACGGGCAAACCTCAGGTACAATCTTTATGATACATTTTGAGCTAAATGTAATTTCTTCTAACACATGGGTATTAGATACCGGATGTGGAACTCATATTTGCAATTTGTTGCAGGGGTTGAAGAAGTAAGCATTATTCAAAAGGGAAGTTAGTCTCTTCATGGGCAATGGTGCAAAGGTTCATGTGGAAGCCCAAGGAGACTATGTTTGAAGCTTCCAAGTGGTTTGGAAGTATTTTAAAGAATATTTTGTATGCTCCTAGTTTGACTAGGAACATCATTTCTGTTTCCCGTTTAAGACAATATGAGATGATTTCAAATTTGTGACAATGATATTCATGTTACTTTGAATCATGTGTTTTATTTAAGGCTATTCCTTGTAATGGTATTTATGAATTGGTTCATGATAACACAACATATGATAGCTCATGTACCAAGCAACCACCAAAGGCTCAAATTAGATTTGAGTGATTCCTATCTTTGGCATTGTCGCCTTGGACACATAATAAGAATCGTATGCATAAACTTCAAAAGAATGGTCTTGAAAAACCAATGAAAATGATTCATTCGATGTGTGCGAGTCTTGCTTACAAGGTAAAATGACAAAGGCCCTTTTAGTGGGACTAATGAAAGGGCGAAAGATTTATTAGGGATCATACATTCGGATGTATGGGACCTTTTAAACCAATGACTAGGAATGGTGAAAGATACTCATTACCTTTACCGATGATATAGTCGTTATGGGTATGTGTACTTGTTAAGACACAAACATGAATCTTTTGAAATGTTCAAAATATTCAAGAATGAAGTTGAAAATCAACTCACAAAAAACGGTCAAGGTTCTTCACACAGATAGAGGAGGTGAATACTAAGTAGTGAATTTCAAGAGTATCTTAGAAGTTATGGGATTGTGTCACAACTAACTCCACCTGGAACACCACAACATAATGGTGTGTCTGAGAGGAGGAATCGAACTCTATTGGATATGGTTCGATCTATGATGGCTAGAAGTACACTACCTCTGTCATTTTGGGGTTCGCGTTGCTCTCCACGGCCCGTATTTTAAATATGGCCCCAACCAAGAAAGTGGAAAGGACCCTTTCGAAGTATGGCATGGAAGGGTTCCATCATTCATATTTGAAAGTTTGGGGGTGTGAAGCTTATCCTAAGCAATACACTCAGAACAAACTGGAAGGGCGATCCACGAAGTGTATCTCATCGGATATCCTAGAGATTGTATTGGATATTATTTCTATGATCCGACAGAGCAAAAAGTGTTTATTGCTCGAAAGCAGAGTTCTGGAAACTAAGTTTCTTTTGGAAGAAACTAGCGGAAGAATAGTGGAACTTGAAGAGGTTCATGATTCACAAGAAGATACACAATTGGTTAATACTAGCAATCAACATGAGGATGTGAGAATGATCATATGGATGATTGACAATGCAAGGCGTAAAAAATACACAAAACGTTCGCAGATCTGGTAGAATTAGTGTTCCTCCTGAGAGATATGGATTTTTCAGGATGGATGCTATGTGGTAGATTCAGATGAACCAACCACATACCAAGATGCAATGTCAAAACCTGATTGTGACAAATGGCAAGAAGCCATGAACGTTGAGATGCAATCCATGTATGATAACCAAGTCTGGGAATTGGTTACACCACCTCTTAAGTCCAAGATAGTTGGAGTAAGTGGGTTTCAAGAAGAAAACCGATATGCATGGAAACTTGGATACCTATAAAGCTAGACTTGTAGCAAAAGGTTTCACTCAAACTCAAGGGGTTGATTATGATGAAACCTTTTCACCTGTGGCAATGCTAAAGTCTATTAGGATATTATTTGCCATAGCAGCATATTATGACTATGAGATATGGCAAATGGACGTCAAAACCGCTTTCCTTAATGGATATCTTGAGGAAGATGTCCATATGAAACAGCCTGAAGGTTTTGTCGATCCAAAACATCCTGAAAAGGTATGCAAGTTAAAGAAGTCAATCTATGGATTGAAACAAGCATCAAGAAGCTGGAATCACCGTTTGATGATGAAGTAAAGAAATTTGGCTTCATCAAAAACGCTGATGAAGCCTGTGTATATAAGAAAGCTAGTGGGAGCACTATCACCTTCCTTGTATTATATGTTGATGACATTTTACTATTTGGAAACGACATTCCAAACTTGGATGGTGTAAAAGCCTGGCTTGGAAGCTGTTTTTCCATTAAAGATCTTGGTGAAGCCACCTATATTTTGGGTATAAAGATCTATAGGGATAGATCAAGACGACTGATAGGGTTTAAACCAAAGCATACATTGATAAGATCTTGAAAAGGTTCAAGATGGAGAATTCTAGAAAGGTCTGGTACCTATTCAAAAGGGGACTATATTGAGCTCATCTCAATGCCCTAGTTCAAAGGTTGAACAAGAAAGAATGAGTGGAGTCCCATATGCGTCTGCTATAGGATCCATCATGTATGCAATGATATGTACTAGGCCGGACGTGTCATATGCTCTAAGTATGACAAGCAGATATCAGCAGAATCCTGGTAATAGTCATTGGATGGCTGTTAAAAGTATTTGAAATACCTTAGGAACACTAAGGACATGTTCTTAATATATGGATTGGTGAGGAGGAGCTCGTGGTAAAGGGTTACACAGATGCAAGTTTCCAAACTGATCGAGATGATTCTCGATCACAGTCGGGATATGTCTTCATTATGAATGGAGGAGCGGTCTCTGGAAGAGCTCAAAGCAAGATGTAGTGGCATTATCTACAACAGAATCTGAATACATCGCCGCTTCACTGGCAGCTCAAGAAGCTGCGTGGCTTAGGAAGTTCATTGCTGATCTAGGGGTCGTTGCTACCATTCAAGACCCCCTAGAGATCTTTGTGACAACGAGGGCGCGATTGCTCAAATCAAGGAACCTCGTGCTCATCAAAAGACTCGGCACATTGAACGGAGATTCAACTACATTAGGGATGAAGTTGAAAAGGGAAAGATATGTATTCGCAAATTTCACACCGATCAAAACATTGCGGATCCATTCACGAAGCTCCGAGACAGGTCAAAGCATGAAAGTCATACTTGGGCCTTAGGACTTCGATATTCTAGTAATTGGACTGGATCAAATTTGTATTTGGATATTGGAACTTATGTAATTTGACTTAATTTATGGTTATAATTTTCATTTGTTCTTCTATTTTAACATGTTTAAATCCGTGAATAAGTAAGTATTCTAAAACGTCCGTAGTCGATCGTACTTGTGGGAACAACTATGAATGTAAGACTATAATGAACTTGGATTGGTTGATATTCACTAAGTATGAATATAGAGCAAGACGTTGCTACCAAGGTTCATTGATATCTATGGGATATGGATATTGGACTGACCCGCTCTCAATTATTTCTGCATGGAATCTTTGTGATTAGTCATAGAGATATTGAGTAAAGGCGATATCATTGTATCCTCATACCTGAGATACATATTGGGTCTTGATATTCACCAAGTATTGTATTTAAGTTAGTTCTTTGCTGTTTGAAATATTGGCAGTACATAAGGCTGAGTTCGGGTATAATATAAGGTGATTGTGAGAGACGTATGTAGTCAAGATGGAATTTGTTCCTCTATTCGTTAAGAGTTAGATGTCTAAGGCCTGTTAAAGTTAAATCAACGGAGAATGACAATTCTATGTCTCTAGGATTTAACATGACATCTGTAACAAAAGGATAAATGATTTATTCACCTAAATCATATTCAAGTAGGGTACTTGAAAGGGATGATGTTATTGAATGGCACTTAGTCATATACATTAGGGGTAGCAAACCGTTGCTAGGCGTTATTTGCTACTAGCATCAATTCTCTATGAATCTTGTGCAAGTGGGAGATTGAAGGATTTGATCTGCCAAGATACATACTAAATGATGTGGCTAGTGTGAATGATCCAAGTCGGGTCATACCCAATAACAAGCAAAACAAACACCGATAAATATTATTCGTTGATAAGATCAAACAAATAAATATAAGCACCAACATAGAAACGGGTTCTCTAAAACATTGCTTTTGATAATGAACAACATTATGGATAATTGTTCATGAGAAATTACTTGTTTCTATTATTTAAGTTGGTTAAATAATATTAAACAAAAGTGTATTAATTTTATAAGATAAAAGGGTTTTAATCTTATAAAATCAATAGAGGGCAAGGGTGATTTTTGGATAAAAATTCAAAATGAGAGGGACCCTCCAAGGTCCATTTTCGGCCGCCCTTGGGGCTTGCAAGCCTCTTGATGAATCATCTTGGTCCTTGCAATTTTATTCATTACAACACTCTTCCAAGAATACACCTTCTCTCACACACACATAGCAAAAGGATTTCTCTCTAATCTCTCTCTAAAATTCGGATTTTGGAGCTGAAATAGAAGCAATTTCCAGCTTAAAACAAGTGTTGTTGGCTGAAAAAATCGATCTCAAGAATGTCTTTGAGGTTGGTGTTGCAAGACCTAGCAAGTGGGTGTTTGGAGGAAGCTTGGGGTATCATCTCTTGAGGATTTCTACTTTGAAGTCTTGACATTCAACATCATCTCCTAGCCTCCATTCCACGTTTCTAAAGGTAGTATATATGGTTGATATATGATGTTGTGATAGTTGTTATTCCATATAATAAGATCCTTGTTTTGGGTTTGCTTTAACATATGTATATGATACAAAACTCTTATTTGAACTGAAAATCCGCTGCGTTTTACATGTTAATAGTTAATATGTCTTTGATTTACATCTACAAAACCCAACATAGAATTCAAAAGGGTTGTGGTGGCTGGGGTATCACTTATGAGGTCTTCTAGTTGAAGATTATGCTACAAAGTTCATCATCTTCACCTCTTAAAGCTCGATTGTAACAGGTAGAAAGGTAGCTTCTTAACATTTATGCTTGTTATGTATTTGTATATGGATCCATGGTTTGGCTTTAGCTTTCAAATGGGTTTGATAATCAATAGATTAACAAGATTTTAATCTCTTACCAATGGTTTCCTATAAATTAGCTTATATGGACTTTGATAATCTTGTTAATTACCTTCAAGGCATCAAGAGCCACTTATAAGATGCATACATGTATAGTCATTCATTTTACGGTTTTATGGTGTGTTTCACCATATGACCGTAGCCTTTAGGGCTGTTGTTGCCCCTTTTGTTTTTTTTAAGATTATACTTTACATGCATGTGGTAATCTTAGAAAACCTGGTCTCATTGTGATTGGTGTTTTGCTTGGACAAAAACCGAAAGTTTTCGGTTTGAAACATTGGCCGAAACCATTTTACTTGATTCTTGAATATTGGATGTGTATTAGATGTTCATAACCTAGCCAATACCTGTATTTGGATGTGTTTTGTGTTGTGATATGTTTGATATTCTATTGGGTTTGTAATATTATTTATTGGGGTTTGTAATCTATTTACTTTTTATGTGGTTTGTAATAATAAGTAGATTAGTTGTATTTCTTTTACTAGTAAAAATTTATTAGGATTATTTTGTTAAAGAAGTTCAACCAGACTTGGTTCTTTGGTTTGGGCCATTTTAGGCCCAAATGGGCCTCATAGCCCAAGATTGGTTTTAAGCCCAATGAGCAAAGTCCGTAGCATGAAGGTCTAAGGAAGTAGGAGGAAGTTGGTGCCCAAGACAAAGCCCAAATAAAGCAAATGATGACAACACAAAATGGACACTTGATGCATTAGGATGCGGGATCAAGTGGGAGGAGCACACCATCTAATGCCTTGGGTGGTGTTTTGTTTCTATACACTAGAAATTGTAATAGGTTACAATTGTCAACCGTTGACTACCTTGTGATTTAAATAAAGGGATAAAGGTCACCTAACCGATATTTAAATGTAATGTTGGATTCTAGATATCAATTATTAACGTCTATGAGACATAAAAGGGTATAATAAGTAAAATACTTTGATATTAAAAATACTAAAAATATTGAACTTTGTTACATTGTAGATGGCAAACAACAACGCAATCCCGACCGTCCATAACCTATCAATAAGAACCATCCTTGAAAAGGAACGTCTAAACCATGGGAACTTCATGGATTGGTACCGAAACTTAAGAATGGTTCTAAAACAAGAAAAGAAGTCCTATGGTTAGACGATCCCATTCCTGATCAACCCGATGAAATGACGTTGAGGCTTTTGCCGAGTGGGTCAAGTACACCGAAGACTCTGTGCATGTCTCATGTCTCATGCTAGCGAGTATGATACCCGATTTGCAAAAGGAATTTGAGAACCACAATGCCTATGAAATGATCACCCAGTTGAAGGAAATGTTCCAACAACAAACAAGAAAGGTAGCTTCTTAACATCTTTGCTTGTATGTATGTATTTCGTATATGAATCCATGGTTTGGGTTTAGCTTTTCAAATAGGTTTGATAATCAATATATTAACAAGATTTTAATCTTCTTATCCGCTGCGTTTTCCTATAAATTAGCTATATGGACTTTGATAATCTTGTTAAATCCCTTCAGATCCAAGTCGGGTTATACCCAATAACAAGCTTTGCAATCACCGACAATTATTCAATTGTTGATATGATCATGCAATTAAATAGTAACACCAAATATAGAAAATGGGTTTCTAAATAAGTTGCATATGAGATGGAACAATTATTAGGATATTTTGTTCAAGAATATACTTAGTGTTATTTATGTTACTTAGAAACATAAGTAATAAAAGAGTACATAAGTTATACAACTAAGTTAATTGTACACTTATAAGGGACTAGTTTTAATAAATTGGTAAATTAAGTTTGGGGGGAAATGTGGTCTTGAGACCTATTTCGGCCGCCTCACCCTCTCCAATGAGGGTGTTTTACGTTCTTGTAACCTTCACTATCTTGATGTACTAATCCTACAATCACAAGACATCTCTTCCTTACATGCAAAAAAATTAGAAGCTCTCACTTCTCTCTCTAAAAACTCTCGGCATTTCAGCAGCTTTGGAGAGGATTTGAAGTTGCTTTGGTGTTCATCTCCCTAGCAAGAAGAGGTGTTTGCAAGTTATCTGGGGTATACAAGCTTGAGGGGACCTTTCCTTGGAGCCTTGGCCGAATTTTGAGCATCCTTCATCCCTTTCTCGATCGGTTTTAAGCTGAAGAAAGGTAGTTATTCACAGCTCATTGTAGCTGTGATTTTATGTGCCTTTACATATGTACATAGCTTGCTTATTCACTTATTATGATCCTTTTGTTTTGGTTTGTTTCATACATATTATGTCACCATAAAAACATGAAATTTCAGCTTTATAATCATGTTTTAAAATATATATATCCTCTGCGTTTTCTTGAAATTAAGAGGTTAAACTTCGGTTCTATGGACAACAAACCCATCATGTATGTGGTATGTATGTAATGTATGTATGTATGATGTATGTATTATGTATGTATGTATATACGTATGTACGTATGTACGTTTGTACGTATGTACCTATGTATGTATGTATGAATGGATGTACATATGTATGTACCTATGTATGTATGTATGAATGTACGTATGTGGGTATGTATGTATGCGGTTGTGTATGTATGTGTGGTTTATCTATGTGTGTGTACGTATGTATGTATGTATGTATGTATGTATGTATGTATGTATGTATGTATGTATGTATATGTATGTATGTATGTATGTATGTAGTATTTATGTATGTATGATGTATGTATGTATGTATGGATGTATGTCACGTATGTATGTATGTATGTATGTAATGTATGTATGTATATATGTATATATGTATGTATGTATGTACGTAGTATGTATTGTATGTATGTATGTATGTATGTATGTATGCATGTATGTATGTAGGTACGTACGTACGTATGTAGTATGTATGTATGTAGGTATGATGTATGTATGTATGTATGTATGTATGCATGTATGGTATGTATGTATGTATGTATGTAGTATGTATGTATGTATGTATGTAATGTATGTATGTATGAATGTATGTATGTATGGATGCATATAGTATGTACGTATGTATGATTACCTATGTATGTATGTATGAATGGATGTACATATGTATGTACCTATATATGTAGTATGAATATACGTATGTGTGTATGTATGCATGTGTGTGTGTATGTATGTGTGTGTTTATCTATGTGTGTGTACGTACGTATGATGTATGTATGTATGTATGTATATATGTATGTATGTATTTATGTATTTATGTCGTATGTATGTATGTATGTAGTATGTATGTATGTATGTATGTATGTATGTATTATGTATGTAAGTATGTATGTATGTATGTATGTATGTATGTATGTATGTAATGCATGAATGTATGTATGTTTGTATATATCTATGTATGTATGTATGTATGTTGTATGTATGGGTGTATGTATGTAAGTATGTATGTAGTATGTATGTATGTATGTATGTAGTATTTATGTATTTTGACGTATGTACGCACGTAGCTGTATGTAGTAGTATGTATGTAATGTATGTATATATGTATGTATGTATGTATGTATTGTTGGATTCTATATGCCCAAAACACATAGAACATTGATGCGGTTACTATGTCATGATCCAAGTCGGGTATACCCCTAACAAAACTTTGCAATCACCAACAATTATTCAATTGATGATATGATCATGCAATTAAATAATAACACCAAATTTAGAAAATGGGTTTTCTAAATAGTTGCATATGGGATGGTACAACTTATTAGGATATTTTGTTCAAGAATATTACTAGTGTTATTTAAGTTAGTTAGATAACATTAAGTAATAAAAGAGTATATAAGTTATACATAAAGTTAATTGTACAAAACTTATAGGGACTAGTTTTAATAAATTGGTAAATTAAGTTTTGGGGGGAAATGTGGTCTTGAGACCTATTTCGGCCACCCCACCCTCTCCAATGAGGGTGTTGTACTTTCTTGTAACCTTCACTATCTTGATCGTACTAGTCCTACTCCACAAGACCTCTTCCTTACATGCAAACAATTAGAAGCTCTCATTTCTCTCTCTAAAACTCTCAGCATTTCAGCAGCTTTGGAGAGGATTTGAAGTTGTTTTGGTGTTCATCTCCCTAGCAAGAAGAGGTGTTTGCAAGTTAGCTTCGGATATAGAAGCTTGAGGGGTCCATCCTTGGAGCCTTGGCCAAATTTCGAGCATCCTTCATCCCTTCTCGGTTGGTTTTAAGCTGAAGAAAGGTAGTTATTCACAGCTCATTGTAGCTGTGATTTTATGTGCGTTTACATATGTTCATAGCTTGCTTATTCCCATATTATGATCCTTTTGTTTTGGGTTTGTTTCATACATATATGTGACCATAAAAACATGAAATTTCAGCTTTATATCATGTTTTAAAATATATATATCCGCTGCGTTTTCTTGAATGTTTAAGAGGTTAACCTTGGTTTTATGGACAACAACCCATCATGTATGTATGTATTTATGAATGTATGTATGTATGAATGTATGTATGTATGTATGCATATACGTATGTACGTATGTACGTATGTACGTATGTATGTATGTACCTATGTATGTATGTATGCTGACGTACATATGTATGTACCTATATATGTATGTATGAATGACGTATGTGTGTATGTATGCATGTGTGTGTGTATGTATGGTGTGTTTATCTATGTGTGTGTACGTATGTATGTATGTATGTATGTATGTATGTATGTATGTGATGTATGTATGTATG
>JACCIX010001241.1:0-2500 GCA_025506515.1 Flaveria trinervia | reverse complement strand
CCTATTTCGGCCACCCCACCCTCTCCAATGAGGGTGTTGTACTTTCTTGTAACCTTCACTATCTTGATCACTAGTCCTACACTCCACAAGACATCTCTTCCTTACATGCAAAACAATTAGAAGCTCTCATTTCTCTCTAAAACTCTCAGCATTTCAGCAGCTTTGGAGAGGATTTGAAGTTGTTTTGGTGTTCATCTCCCTATCAAGAAGGGGTGTTTGCAAGTTAGCTTGGGATATAGAAGCTTGAGTGGTCCATTCCTTGGAGCCTTGGCCGAATTTCGAGCATCCTTCATCCCTTCTCGGTTGGTTTTAAGCTGAAGAAAGGTAGTTATTCACAGCTCATTGTAGCTGTGATTTTATGTGCGTGTTATAGCTTGCTTATTCACATATTATGATCCTTTTGTTTTGGGTTTCTTTCATACATATATATGGACCATAAAAACAGAAATTTCAGCTTTATAATCATGTTTTAAAATATATATATCCGTTGCGTTTTCTTGAATGTTTAAGAGGTTAAACTTTGGTTTTATGGACAACAAACCCATCATGTATGTATGTATGTATGTATGAATGTATGTATGTATGTATGCATATACGTATGTACGTATGTATGTATGTACCTATGTATGTATGTATGAATGGATGTACATATGTATGTACCTATATATGTATGTATGAATATACGTATGTGTGTATGTATGCATGTGTGTGTGTATGTATGTGTGTGTTTATCTATGTGTGTGTACGTACGTTATGTATGTATGTATGTATGTTTGTATGTATGTATGTATGTATGTATGTATGTATTTATGTATTTATGTATGTATGTATGTAGTATATGTATGTAGATGTTTATGTAGTAGTATGTATGTATGTATGTATGTATGTATGTATGTATGTATGTATATAATGTATGTATGTATGTATGTATGTATGTAGTATGTAATGCATGCATGTATGTATGTTTGTATATATCTATGTATGTATGTAGGTATGTATGTATGTATGTATGTAAGTATGTATGTATGTATGTAGTATGTATGATTTATGTATTATGCACGTATGTACGCACGTATGTATGTATGTATGTATGTATGTAATGTATGTATATATGTATGTATGTATGTATGTATTGTTGGATTCTATATGCCCAAAACACATAGAACATTGATGCGGTTAGTATGTCATGATCCAAGTCGGGTTATACCAATAACAAACTTTGCAATCACCGAGAATTATTCAATTGATGATATGATCATGCCATTAAATAATAACACCAAATTTAGAAAATGGGTTTTCTAAATAAGTTGCATATCAGATGTACAACTTATTAGGAATATTTGTTCAAGAATATTACTTAGTGTTATTTAAGTTAGTAGATAACATTAAGTAATAAAAGAGATATAAGTATACAATTAAAAGTAATTGTACAACTATAAGGGACTAGTTTTAATAAATTGGTAAATTAAGTTTTGGGGGGAAATGTGGTCTTGAGACCTATTTCGGCCGCCCCACCCTCTCCAATGGGGTGTTGTACTTTTTTGTAACCTTCACTATCTTGATCTACTAGTCCTACACTCCACAAGACATCTCTTCCTTACATGCAAAACAATTAGAAGCTCTCATTCTCTCTCTAAAACTCTCAGCATTTCAGCAGCTTTGGAGAGGATTTGAAGTTGTTTTGGTGTTCATCTCCCTATCAAGAAGGGGGTTTGCAAGTTAGCTTGGGATATAGAAGCTTGAGTGGTCCATTCCTTGGAGCCTTGGCCGAATTTCGAGCATCCTTCATCCTTTCTCGGTTGGTTTTAAGCTGAAGAAAGGTAGTTATTCACAGCTCATTGTAGCTGTGATTTTTGTGCGTTTATAGCTTGCTTATTCACATATTATGATCTTTTGTTTTGGGTTTCTTTCATACATATATATTTGACCATAAAAACATGAAATTCAGCTTTATAATCATGTTTTAAAATATATATATCCGTTGCGTTTTCTTGAATGTTTAAGAGGTTAAACTTTGGTTTTATGGACAACAAACCCATCATGTATGTATGTATGTATGTATGAATGTATGTATGTATGTATGCATATACGTATGTACGTATGTATGTATGTACCTATGTATGTATGTATGAATGGATGTACATATGTATGTACCTATATATGTATGTATGAATATACGTATGTGTGTATGTATGCATGTGTGTGTGTATGTATGTGGTGTTTATTATGTGTGTGTACGTACGTATGTATGTATGTATGTATGTTTGTATGTATGTATGTATGTATGTATGTATGTATTTATGTATTTATGTATGTATGTATGTATGTATGTATGTATGTATGTATGTATGTATGTATGTATGTATGTATGTATGTAGTTGTATGTATGTATGTATGTATGTATATAATGTATGTATGTATGTATGTATGTATTATGTATGTATGTATGTAATGCATGCATGTATGTATGTTTGTATATATCTATGGATGTATGTATGTA
>JACCIX010000314.1:0-27516 GCA_025506515.1 Flaveria trinervia | reverse complement strand
TAAGTCCTCACCAGCGGCAACAGCTGATGAAGGACATAGTCCTGAGGCTGGAAGTCCCCAGAACCGAGAACAAGGGGCACATGCTATAATTGATCTACACTCAAGGCATGTTCATTCTGACTTTGTCAGGAGGTCAGGTGATTCAGCATCAACTGATGATGACCTGAGCTTCTTCTATGATGTAGTTGCTCAAAACACCATTCTAGAGGATGAGGTTAGCAGACTCAAAGAGCTGCTGGCCAAGATGTCTCATGATGCAAGTCCATCTGCCACCACAATACACCCACAGATGGCACCTTCTTCTGAAGGTCCCCTACACACTGAGCCAGTATATACTTCCAAGCCACCAGCCTCTGCTTTCGGCACTGATTCTCAGGAACAGAACCATCCTGATCAATCAGTTGCTACCCTTCAAAAATCCCTACCTCTCATCACTCCCATGATCACAGATATAGTGATCAAAGCCATTGATGAGAGGCTCCTACAATGATACAACCCTTGGTGGAGGAGTTGGTGACGAACTCCTTTCTACTGCTCAAACCCTTGCACCAATGCAACCAAAAAGGGGGAGAGTCAGTTAGTTAAAGGAAAAAGGAAGAGGATAGATGGGGAGAAGGCGAAAGAATCTGAGGTTGTAAATGTGAAGGAGAAGGAGAGTGTGAAGGGAGCTGAAGTGAATGAAAGTCAAAAAGACTTTCATGTCACATATCAAAAGAGAAAGGAGAGTCTGAGAAGGAGAAGGAGCTGAAGGATATGGTGAAAGAAGCTGACGCCAACCATAACCGTTCAATGGAATAAAATCATTGAGCAGTTGTATAGGCAGGGTTTTCGACATCAAACAACTAGACTCCGAGATCAGAAGGATGGAAACAGAGGAGATCAATTCAAGATGGGCTAGCTTGATGCCTTAGAAAGAGAAAGGCTGGAGATAATGATCAGATTTATAGCTAAGTACTTGGGAAGATCTCTAATGGAAATAAGGGCCTGGACCAGGGACAACATCTTGGCAATAACCACCAAGATTTGTTCGTCTGAAGAATACTCCAAAGGTTAGTGATTGAGGTACTGAATGAAGCTGGTGTTGGGAATCGAAAAGAACTGACAAAATTTACCAAAGCCTCCCTTACAGCCAAAATGCTAAAACAGTCTGAAAAGCCTCAATCCTCAAAATCACTATCTCCACAACCCACTAAAACAACTCCTTTACCCTCTAAACCAACCATCCAACCCACAAAACCAAATCCTTTACCCTAAAACCCATTGCCAGTGATGTACCTAGCCAAAAGAAAAGAAAGGTACTGAGGCCTGATGAAGATGAAGAGGAGGATGAAGACAGACTGCCACTCTCTGCAGTCATTACTTTGCCTAAGGCTAAACCAATGTCCATCACTCCTGCTTCTCAAATGCATGATGTAATGATAAAGATTGAAGAGGAACAGATGCAAAAACATGATGAGGAAATGCTGAAAAGCATTGACAAAGCATATGCTACATCCTCTTCAATGATCAGCATGAAGAAAGAAGTATTAAGATTGTACACCCTTGCTAATACCTTTCAATACCAAAGGCAAGAGTAAGGATATGGCCTGATCCTAGGGTGGCACACCGGATTGTCAAGAAAGAAATTCCTTCAAGATACAAGGGCAAGTGAAGAGAGTTGTCGACGAAGACATCACTGTGGTGCTTGTAGTGTCCCCTTGGGAAATTGTTGAAGAGTTCAAGAAAGCCTATGAAGCCAAACAACCACCTCAAAAGATGTTAGAGAACAAAATTATAAAGAAGGGATTGGTTTACAAATGACTTGAAAACTTCAAACAAGAAGAGCTCAACCTGCTCTTAGAAGGAACTCATCCAGATGAGTTTGCTTATAGACAAATAACCACGGTTGAGCTCAAGAATGGAAAACAGGCCAAGTACATATCTGAAGTGTATGGCCGAGAAGGATTATTTGATGGTGTGCCCGAGGTGCTGACAATGGATGAGCAAATCATGTTTTTAAGGGCTTACACCAGGGAATCATATAGGCTGATACACGGGAAGTAGATCTCATGGTTGGGGCAACAGCTCGGTGTCCAAGTCCCCAATACAGAGCTCCAACCATATCATGCCAAACAGATCATCAGAGACTTCTTCCCAGGCCGGTGCTGAAAAAGGGTCACTTCTCATCTGATCAAGAGGATAAAGAGACCAATCTATCTGCCAAAATAAGTGGGACTCGTCAATAACTTAGAGGTTTTGGCTGCATTGGTTCAGGGGGAGTTTGTTGGACCAAAAGAAACAATGAGCCTGATCAGAGAAACCTCTAAGTCCCACAAGACATCACAACAGCTGAAGAAGACCTGATCAGCTGTTCTACAAAGTCTGAAGAATACAACTGCTGAAGTACGTCTGAAGTACTGAAGACAAAGACTGAAGATCAACAGCTGAAAGACAAAGTCTGATGTTCAAGTACTGAAGACATCAGCTGATGTTAACAGCTGATGACAACAGCTGAAGAGGGCTTCTTCAGTTGTTGTGATGGTTTTTCTTTTCAGTAGTTTTTCTTTCCTTTCAGTAGTTTGTTTATTTTTCTTTTCAGTACTTGTAAACAACTGAAGAGGTTGTTCTTCAGTTGTTGTAGTTCAGTAGTTTTATGTTTTTCAGTAGTTGTAAATAAGATGTTTAACACTTAGGAACATTTGTAAGAAGATGTCAGTTGTTGACATCTTCAGTAGTTGTTAAACATCAGTAGTTATAAAACGGTTACATGTCACTTTCAGGTGACATCAGCCTGCGTCATTCTTTCCTTTATAAGGAAAGATGACTCACTGTAATCGTGCCTTCGAGGCCGACAATCTTAATGCAATATTCCTTTTGTCGGATATTTCTCTCTCTATAACAAAATTCTTTTATCATTTTATATCAATTGTTCTTGTTTGAATTTGTCTAATTCTGAGCTATTACGCTGCTATATCTGTTCAATCGATTAAACCAAGGGCTGAGATCCTAACACATCTTCATAAGTCAGTCAAAGTATGTTCAAGACATACTCAAGAGGTTTAACATGATTGATTGTAAGATTGCAAAGACACCCATAGCTAAAAACCACTCCCTTGGACCTGATCTTGAGGTGGAGTGTGTAGATGAACATTTATACAGGGCTATGATTGGGTCTCTTATGTATCTTACAGCTAGCAGGTCTGATATTATGTTTGCAACATGTATTTGGCAACATCTCAAGCCAATAGGATGTCTCATCTTATCACTATCAAAAGGATTCTAAGATACCTCAAAGGTGCTTCAACACTTGGTATGTGGTATCCTAAGAATTCAGACTTTAATCTGTATGCATATAACATAGTGATTATGGTGGTTGCAACATGACTACAAAGTCTACATCTGGGGGATGTCAGTTTCTTGGTGGAAGGGTTGTCTCATGGCAATGTAAGAAACAATCTCGTGTCTCTGCATCAACTGCTGAAGCTAAATACATTGCTGCTGCAAGCTGCTGTGCTCAAGTGCTTTGGATTCAGAATCAGATGCTAGACTATGGGTTAAACTTCAAGGAGACTCTATTCATGTAGACAACAATCGTTTTTCTCTATCACAGAGAATCATGTGCAGCACTCAAGGACTAAACGCATCAATATCAGGTATCATTTAATAAGAGATAACTGTGGAAAAGGATTAATTAAACTAGTCAAAGTTCACACAGATGAATAAATGCTGATATGTGGTTACAAAGGCTTTTGATGAACAGAGATTTAAATATCTAATATCAGCTATTGGGATGATCAACTTTGAGTAGGTTTTTCTTAAAACTAATTCTTATTATTTGTTAAAAATATGTGTGTCCTAAGTTGTCTAGTTTATCACTTTCATAAGCTCTTGTTTTCTTTGGATAAAAGCTTTTGAAGACTTTCGTTAAAATTCTGATAATTTTGATCCTTTTTTAACATCGGAAGAAACTTATGCCTTAAAACAACTAACTGCCCAAGTATTTTACCTTCGAAAGAAATTTCTCAAATATCTTCCAAAGCTTAAAATCTTCTTTGGCACTTATATGTTTTCAAGGATAGTCTTATTCCAAAGCAAATTAACTCTCGGAAGTTGTGTCCTTTTGAACAAAACTCTCAAGTCTTGATTCTCTTCCGAAGTCAAAATTCTCAGAATCCTTAGGAAATTATTCCGAGGTCATTTTAGCTTTGAAAACTTTTGCATTAAAAACTTGCAAAGATAATTTACCTTTGGAAGCTTTTTGACTTCTAAGAAAACTATTTTTTGAGCAAAAGTAAACTACTTTTAGAGAGGTGGGACCGACATTCAGATTTCAAAGTTTGTCCTCTTTCATTAAACTTTATCTGTAATCCTTTTTCACATATAAACCCAATGGTTTTCCTCTTTCTATCATTTGCTTCATTCCTCCAAACCTAAAACCCCAAATTTCTCTCTGAAATCAGTTTCTTTCATCTTTCTTCATCTTTAAGCTCTCTCCAAATAGCCAACCCTCATCACAAAAATGACCCGAACTTTACCATGCAGTTACATAGGCAACATAACTAGGTTGCTCTGTTAAGCTTTGAGAAAGATTCACATTTCTCAGAGGTTTTCCGTTTCTTAATTCTATCTATCTACTTCACCTCCATAACCATTGATCCTCCTCTTTATGAGGATCAACTATTGGAATTCTAGGAGGCCTGCCAAGAGATCGTAATGGATGGGGAGAAGGCACTGTTTGCCACAGTGAAGGGAAGAAAAATCTTCATCACTCTGGCTATCATCAAGTTGCATCTTTAGCTGGATGATGAAGAAGGTGAGGGTTCTTTCCCAAGGAAGCTGTTAACCAGTCCTTCGCGCACATGGGCTAAGAGGGAGATTACTCTGTTAAGACCTTCAGGAAAGGGAAGGTCTCATACCAATGGAAATTTCAGCTCCATGTGGTTATCCACAGTTTATCAAACAAGCATGGTGGATGGGACCAGATTCCTGAGGATCACTCCTTCATTATTCATGGGATGGTTCAGGGGGTCAAGTTCAGGTATTCTCAGTTTGTTTATACTAATCTGCTTGCAAACTTGGACTCCTTAGAGTATTACATGTTCCCAAGATATGTTCAATACATTCTTAACTGTGAACTGGGCTCACAGTTAGGGGAACATGTAATATTCTTAAACTAGGATAGATGAAGCCCAACATCTTTAAAATATTGAGAAAGCCCACTGTTGGCTTCTCTGGGGTAGAAACAGCCTTGTCCCAAAAATGTTAGAGCTTATTGCTCAAGGTGACAACCTAGCAGCATCAACTAGTGTTGAACCCACACCTTTTACTTCCCAATGACCTTAATTGCCACAAATCACCCTCACCTACCAAAGAAAATACAAACAAAACCCTACTCAGGTTATTCAATCTATGCTGGCCCCTATACACTCACCCACACAGGAAGAAGTGGACACTGGAGCTCACACTTCTCCTGAGGAGTAGACCACTCCTATTACTTCAATTATCAGTGTTGAGGTTCCTCATGCTCAGCCTGATGAGCTCATAAGCCCAATGCCTTAAGCTATCACTCTGAGTCTCAACACACAAGTGATCAACCTTCAGGGGACAATTACCATCCCCAGCCTTTGGACTTAAACCAACCAATTCCCAACCTTGACTTATATACTGATGAAGATTTAGGTTTCTGGGAGTACCATGAGTCTCTTTTCTTTTCTCCTACACAAAAAGAGATGAGTGCTTTTGAGGCTCCTATTTCTAGCCCACATCAGTCACCTACTACTATGGTGGACCCTCATGAACCTATTCAAGATGTCCATATGGAAGATGCTCTCACTTTTGCAAGTGATTCCATCATTAAGACCTCAACAATGGCAACTCAGCCCACTGACATCTCAACCTGAAGCTGAGGAAATCCAGCAGCCAAGAACCTGAAGCTGGTGGTGAGAGAGAGGACTCTGGTCCAATCATCTAATCCCCAACGATTCTTCTGATGAAGATGAGGGGAATTATGACCAAAGGTGCAAATACTGTCTAAAACATGCACCTATTTAGTCGCCAAGGTCGGTCACCTTGAATCTCAAGTGACTACATTGTAGAACAAGGTTAATGATTAGCAACTTAAGATTTCTTATCTTAAGGACAAACTAGCTGGGAACCTTTAAGAGGAGCTCAACCAGGAACACAGAACCTATGGATGTGATTGCCCTAACTCCTAGCTCACCTATGCACGTGGGTGATGCTACCAAAAAGGGGGAGAAAGCCATTACAATCACAAAACCTAGGATTTCTTCAGAGAGAGTGGACATTGAGGATTCACCATCCTCACTTGCATTGTGCACACTTAGCAACTTCTTCAAGTTCACATTGATATGGACTACATAGACTCCTTCATGCAGAGTCTATTTGAGGAAGGGATGCCAAGGGCTATGTCATCTCCACCATCTTCAATCATATCATTAGGTGGAGGTATGACAGCAACAGAAGAACCTAATCATCTTAGAGTTCAAGGGCAACAAGAGGTCTTCAACTTTCAGACCTTGAAATTCTATGAAGGTTTGGATTTAGTCACCAATAACTCCTACAGAGATCATACCCTTTTTGAATCACCTACTGGTGAAGGTGCTTCTCAACCTCTCTCTAGCCAGAGATTGGAAGCTACACCAAGCAATGAAGGCCAAAGCACTCTCCACCCTGAGTCACAAAGGTTTGTGAGTGACAAAGGAAAAGAAAAATGACTTCTGAGGAGATTGAGGAGGAGAAGAGAGAGGAAAAGGATGTTGAGGGGAGAAAGTTCCTCATCTGAGTGTGCAAGACTCATGGAGCCTGCTATCAGAGTTGCCCCCAGACAAGATACTCAAAATGAAGAGTTAAGGGTAGTCAGGATAAACTACCTACAGACCAGGAACTATGACATAGATAATGTCATTTTCTCCCCTTGGAGGAACTAAATGAATTGGTTGACATGGATAGGTCAAAGGAGAAGAAAGAGGCAAATGATGCAAAGCTACTGGTACAAATCAAAGAAGACAGAAAAAGAAAAGATTGCACAAGCATGTGCCTACTCTCTCCCCAGTTCAAGAAAGTCCTGCATATAAGGATGTGGTTCAACAAGAACCTCAGGTAGACAGAGAAGAAGAAAGGATCAAGATGATCAATACCTAAGTGCTACAAGCCTCTATCAGGCACATGCACTTCTTCCCTTATCCTATGACTATATTGAGTTTGAGTATCTCAAACAACTTGAACTTGAGATTCTTAAGGAAAGAAAGACAACTAAAGGAAGCTAAGGGAAGAAGCTTCTAAGTCAAGAGCCATCATCCAAAAGAGCATGAAGAAATCTGCAAACAGGTAGAGGATGATGAGCTTCTTGAAGCTGTATGGATTCTCCAGAAGGAGACTTAGTCCCAGGTCTCTATCCATTATGGATGAGCATATCATGGTGATCAAGCAGAAGATAAAGAGTGGAGAGCTGATTGAATGACATTCCCCTACAAGTCAAGCTCCACCTAAAGTGGAGGTTAAGGTTGAACAACCAGAGACAACATAACCTGGACCTCCTACTGAATCTCAGCAAGCTTCATCTTCTGATCCACAGCAGGGTCAAACTCCCACTGATTCTGAACCAGTGAGAGTGGACGACCCAGCTGAGAAAGACAATGAAGATCAACCAGGTGCTGCAGGCCAGTCTTCTCAGTTAAAAGGAACAAAGAGAAAGAAAAGGATGGCTTCTAAACCAAAGCCAAAGAAAAAGAAAGAAACATCCTTTTTTGAACCTCAGGATGAGTCAAAACATCCTAAATATGTGCAGCCAGAGGATGCTCCATCATCTCCCATTCCAATAGCTCCTATAGCATTAGAAAGACCCATCCTATCCTGGACACACACTACAAATGGCAATAGCTCCTATGTGCAGCCAAAGGTGGCATGTCATTAGAGATCATGGTATTTAGAATATCTACACATGGCAAGACATGTTCAATCTGCCTCTGCATGATCTCTTTAACATGAGAAGACACTTTGATAGTATGAAGAATCATGATCATCTTATGAAGAAATGGCTGGTTATTATCCTGATAAGGACTGTCGATATCTAAAGTTTTTAAGTTTTTTGGTAGCATTAGCGTAGGGGGAATTTATAAAGATTATTTGAAGTGGCTAAAGCAACCAAACACCCAAAGTCTTTCTGCATGCATGCACACAAGTATTGAAGAAGAATGCTTTGGAAGTTTCTCACATGCAACAAAAATATTTTAAGTGTGAAATCTTCCAAAGCCAAGACCATATCTTCCCAAGCCGAAGATGAAGTTTTCTGAAGATGAAGCTTTCCGAAGCTTTAGAGACAAAGTCTTCCAAAGCTCACACTTGAAGATAGATTTCTTCCAAAGACTTTTAACAACATGCTTTATCTAATGTACTTTTCCATAAAGCTGGACCCATTTCCACTACAACTCTGTATTGTCACCAACTTACATGAGTTGGTGAAAAGGTCCATGCTTTTGGTAACTGTACATTGAAGTCTTGAGTCTGTAAAGTTTCTACTTCATGTACTTATCCTTTTTGTAGTAGATAAGGATGTGAGCTATGGCATGTCATAGCCACAAGTCAAAAGGCAATCTGCCTTTTGACTATACAACTGATTTTGTGTTGTGTCTAGCCAATTGTGTCCAACTGGCCTTCAAAGTATGGCCGACTGTAGGATGTAGTATAAGTATCTCATGTTCTTGTAACTTTCTTTTATGCTTTGTAACACTTATAATAGAACATTGAAAAAGCAATATACTGCAATCTTGAAAACCATCTCCTTGTGTATCTTTCTCTTTTGTTCTGTCTCTTAATTACTTGTGTTCTTAGTGTCTTTACTTGTGGTTAATCTAGTTCACTGGTTGATTAAGTTAAGTTACTCTCCTCTTTGTGTTTTTGTGTTGTAAATGTTAGGATAGTTTACGTATGGAGTACTAACTGATTCTACGCATATACCAACTCAAATAGTGTGGAATCCTATTGATTGGCGATCCAATCAATGAGAACACAGTTCAGATCAATCTAATGATTAATGAAACATTATGAATGATTAGAACACAATCAACTGTGATCTATGAACTTGGAATAGGTTTTCTTGAGTCTCTGGACGACTAGGGTATGATTATGTGCGTAGGTATTCGAATTGTTTTGTTTTCCACGAATTAGGTGGTATTTATAGTTAGGGTTTTCCATTCGTATGACTGAACTATTAGCATGGTTAAGTCGTGTGACTGAAGCATGCGATTGATCCATCCGTATGACTGAAGGTCTAGTCGTGCGACGGAGTCAATCTTATGTCTCAATCGTGCGACTGATCCAGTCACCTGGTCCAGTCATGCGACTGGTCCATTAGCATGAAGTATTCATGCGTATGGTCCATTCACATGAGAATTTCACACGATTAAGTTTGAACATGTTTATCAATCATTATTGACTAAGAACTATGTACATAACCACAAACCTATATAGTTAGTTTAATATACTTTATTACACAATAAACAATGAAATATTAAACACTATATGCATCAACCACACATTGCATTTCATTCATACCATTCAATAACGTTTGTAAGATATGATAGACATTTTTCATTTAGTTCCTAAACTAGGTACATATGTATCACCAACTCCCCCTTTGACCTAGTTTACATCATTGTCTAACATTCTTCATTAGCTCTTCGAATTTCTTGTACTTTCCCTCTCTTGTAGCTCCGGCATGTATCTCAAATGTAAAACAAAGTCTTATCACATTCTGAAACTCGAGGGCTTGTACAATATCATGCGAGTCATTGAATAGTGGCCACTTGTATAAAGTATAAATATCGTCAGCAGACAACGTTAGTCAATCATATAGGGTCAAATACCTGAGTAGTATCCAATCATAGTACCACCACTTGAAGTGTGGAGTGAAGTCCTGTGGCATTTCCCTTTGAGGGATTTTGGACATTGTACGCGGAGGACTCCACTTCAGCACTACCTTAGGCTTTCCAGTAATGGGATCAACTTTAGACCGTCTGATGTATCTTTTGGTTGTTGGGTCTGAAGTTAACCCACCTGGTGTGATATTCTTTCCTCAGAGCAGCTTCAAACCAGCCTGACTTTTTCTCGGATCAAACAAACAACTTTGACGTACCAGCTGGTTGAGCTCAAAACCGGGAGAGTCTTTAGATTGTGTTGGAATCTAAAGTACTCTATGACCTTTTCTCTTTTCATTGCATACACATTCAGATCCAAAATAAGCCCATGCAATGATCTTGTCTGACACCTTTAAGTGTTTCTTGACTTTGTATAGCTTGGTGTAGACATTGGGCTTCTATGCAGTACGCATGGCTCGGATCTCAGCCAAACAGGCCGCCCATTCAGCCTTTTTGATGTTGACATTGGCGTCTAAGGCTTGGGCTTGACCCTCATTCTTCTCAAACTCTTTCTCCATCTGATCCAGCTTGTCAAATGTATCACTAACTAGAGTATCACCCAAGTGGGGACTAAATTTCCCTCTCGGTCAGCGTACTCTGGATAATGGTCAGCAGTGACATCCTCTATCTCGATTTCATCTATGTCGTTGACCTCATCATCACTAGTAACCTCAAAATTAGGAGCATCCTTTACAATCTCGTCCGGGTTCAACCTGAACATCTCAGCAAGTTGCTCATCAGTAAGGTCATGAATGATTTCTCCTTCTTCAGGAGTATAGCCTACAGACCTTCTGACTATCCTTTGCAAATGAAGAATCATTGTAAGTTGAGCCTTGATTTGCTGAAGGGGAGTAATATCATACTCATCTTGCTGTGAGTTTGATATGCTTGATTTAGACATGTAACACATCAATGGTAAGTAATTAATCAAGACATTCAAACATTTCATAGAGATATATAACATTAATTACATAATATTAATACAAGATTCAAGTACAAAGCTTTCACAAATACATAAACTTCTAGCATTACTTTTGTCTTGTATGGCTGGCTTCTCAGCAGATGGGGCAGAAGATGAAGCTCCATGGTCTTGATTTCTCTTTGTACGTCTCTCTTGACCCTAAGCTGAGACAGATGCAGCTGCATCTCCTTCTTCATCATCATCATCATTCTTCCTTCCCATTGTCCCTTCATCTTCACTGGCCTCACCACCATCACTATCATCATCATCTTTATCATTATCATCATCATCATCATCATCATCCCTTTCTCTTATCTTAAGTGGCTCATTTTTTGATCCCTTTAATTCGAGCATGATGGTCTTATTAGAGGCCTCTAACTCCTCTATTCTCTTTGGGATTGGACGTTATGCTCCTGGAGTTGGGCAATTTGCTGAGCTTGCTGTGAGATCTGCTGTGCTTGGGTAGCGTTCAGCTCCACAAGCTAACGTAGTGGGCAGCCTTCTCTTCATCAGAGCTAGCAGCTTCAGCACCATACGGTTACATGCTGCCAGCTGTTCCTCTACCCCAATGGGGGTAGAGATGGTCCTGTGGTGAATGTCGAGTGGGAAGATGGTGCGGCTTGGTGGCTGGTGGTAGTGGTGGTAGCTGTGGTGGTAATGGGTGGTGGTATAGGTATAACTGGTGGAGGTATGGCTGTAGTAGTGGAGGGTGTGGTAGTGATGGTGGGTGGTGTGGTAGTAGTGGTGGAGGGTGTGGTAGTGATGGTGGTAGTTGTGGTGGTGGTGGTGGTAGAGGTGGTGATCAAAGTGAATCTCTGTCTCTTACTCTTCATCCCTTGTGGCTGAGCCATCCTCTTTTTCCTCGATCCCTTCGAGGAGGATGCTCCCCCTTAGCCGCTGGGTTGGTCTGGGGTGAAAGATGGATCAGTATTAGCCTCCCCAGACTCACCCTGGCATCAACCTACTGCCCTGATCCCTCGCTCGGTGGCAACCACCTTGCTGCCCACCGTCCGAACTAATGGCTCCTCATCAGACTCGTCCTCCTCATCAGGACGGAAGTCCTGATGGAATCCTGCCATATCAACTCCTTCGTGGGTGGATGATGGAGATGTAGGATCTCTGGTAGTGGCCCTAGATTGGGTGGGGCCAGTATCTCCACCATCACCACTATCATCAGCATCAGAGTCGTCGGATGAGAGCATAATCAGCTCAGAATCTGAGTCACTATCATCGTGACACCAGTTCCTCTATGCTAGCGCCACGTAGTCCTCACGGGCCAAATGACCAAAGAATCTCTTTATCGAGGTCTTCACATGCTTGCCCTAGTAAACCCCCATCCTTCCTAGGGTGGTATCATCCATCACCTCTAGTGTAACTGCATCCTCTCTTTCCTTGGGCAGCGAAGGAAGCTTCTGGTTGATGATCATCTGAATGAAACGTGGGTACATGCCGAAGACTTTCTTGGCTTTGGCCTCTATGTTCTCCACCAAGTAGGTGAAGATCATCCTCGAGAAGCTGAACGGGTGGTTTAGCACCAAGGCTACATACGCGTTCTGGATCTGATCTGACAACTCATCAAATCCGCCCTTCCTCGAGGCTATAAACTTCAGCAGCACATGGGCTAAGTATTTGAACTGGGGGCACAGGTTGCTCTTGTTGAGCACACCTGCGTGTATGTCCCCCGAGTACTTAGCCCGAAGGAAACATCCTCGAATTTTCAACGGGTGCAGTCTGGTAAGGCAATCCCCATCATCTCCCAACTCTAAGACTGTCCTTAGATCCTCCTCACTAATCTGAATGTCGTGACACAAGATGGTACTCCTAATATAGTGAGGTTCTGAGGACCTATCTACAACAGCGCTTTCCCAGAAAGCCTGTTGTATCAATCTTTATCGGGTGCACGAAGTGGAGATAGCTCTGAAGATCCTCGATCTCCGTAGAAATGAAATAATGCCGCGAACTCAAACGCGTTGTGGGATGTCATGTCTAGATGAGCACATATGTTGTGCTTTGTGCTCATCGTCCACCGACTCGCCATGCTGCTGTAACACAAGATAGATAAACATTAGAGTGTATAATTTAATGACAATTGAATTTATTGGACTTGAATCTTCTGTTTTGTCGTGCAAATGGACAGTGCGACTGAGTCTGAATCGTGCAATTGACCTCATTCGTGTGATTGAGCAAGCGACTGGGCTTAGTCGTATGCTGTCCTATGTGATTGACACAATCATGCGAGTGAACTCAAACGCATGGTATAGTCATGCGATTATGCCATTCACCCAGCTCAGTCGTGCGATTGAAGTTCATCAGTAAGTCCATTCGCATGATAGTCTGTGTTTCCATTCAAATTCAAATTTTGAGCAAAACTTGATGTTAGACGTTGTGGTTTGGCGCTTTAGACTCGCAATCATTCCAATTAACATCTAACACATTTTAAGTTAGCAATTTACTTAGTGTAAAGTTTATCTTGTGAGCTAAGTGTCGGTTCTTATTAGGCTCAAATTGCGTTGATTTAGGGCACGATTTGAAGAGCCTTTGAGTGGATAACGCCGCACATTACATATAAATGCAAAGAGATCGTTAGAAGCAACAGTAATTAGTCTATGACACTCAATCAAGATTTTGGCAGTGTGACGGTACAATCGTGCGATTTAGGGGCGATTTGGGGGTGATGAGTGACTGCGACCAACTCCCCCTCTTTATACTAGGGTTTCCTTCAGTCGTGCGACTGAACCTATTCGCACTCTGATTCGTGTGACTGAGGCTCAGTGGTGCGACTGGCACAATCGGTCACGTTCAGTTGTACGACTAGGTTTTAGTCGTGCTACTGTCTCATTCGGTCACCTCCATTCGGGCGATTGGTTCATTCTAATGATCCAAACGTATGGATTGACCCATGCATATGGTCCAATCGCACGTCTGGTCCATACGTGTGGTTTAGTTGTGTGATTGGGCTTATACGTATGGTCCAATCGTACGACTGGTCCATACTCATGGTCCAGTCGTGCGAATGGCTCATTCATATGAGTTTGACCTAATGACCATTCATACACTGAGCCCTTTAACTTATTGATAAGACATTTTGACCATTGAACATCTCAGACATGACCATTTTAACTTAGAAAATTGTTGATCACCTCAGACGTGATCTGTTTAAAAACAAAAACTTTGTCACCTTAGACGTGACCCTTTTACATTTGAAAACCCCATTGGTCACCTCAGACATGACCCGTTTAGTGAGTGAATCCCAGATTGACTTCCGATGTGTAGTCCGATATTTACCTACTAAATTAATTGAAATTAACTAAATTAAACAAGTAGAAATAAAACAATGTTAAAACATAGTTTTGTAATTTTTTTTGAGGTGTAATATGACCTATTAGAATAATTCTAATACTTTATTTCCTGGACAACACAACTTCAATTCTAGTTAATTATTTCTGGTACGATTCATTTTGAAATCATACAGGTATATCAGACTCACTTGGGACTTTAATAAACAATTTTGATGCTTGATCCTTGTTTTCACTGATAGACACCAACAATTTCAGGAAATCATACTAGAGCTACAAGATGCACATAATGATTTTGACTTTCAAGAGCAGCAGCTCACAATAATGTTAGTATACTTGTCTTCTAAAATCCATACACAGATTTTTGACACACATAGTGATGATTTAAGGTTTGATTATTTCAACATGCATTTGTGTATCCCATACTTATATAGTAATCAATGTTCCTCAAGAGATTTTTGAGCGGTGTACGGCTATTTTACAAGAAGAAACTATTCTAAGAGCTTTCAAAGAGATGCTAGGCCTTAGGTCAATGCCACTGCACATCAGAGAGGCGCAAACCACAATGATTTCTAAAATATTTAGGTTATGCTTATCCTCAGGTCAGTGCCACCGCACAGCAGAGAGGCACACAACCTATCTTCTTATTTTAGCAATTTATTTCTTCTTGCACAGATCGCACCAATAACACAAGTTATTAGATTGATTGCTTTTTGCATTTTCATGTGCTTTGCTCATATTTTATGGTCATCCGCACACATTTGTGGCGTTTATTTTGCTCGTCACCCCTTATTGGAACTTTGTTGATTGTGTTAACCAGGCATAAGATGCGAACCCATGGCTTGTTGAACAACTTAGTTTATGCAATAAATCACAATGAGGTCTACTTATCTATTGTGTTGAATCTACCAACACATCATCTAATGAGCTAACAACCTTTAGGTCTACTTTCTATGTTACCATAGCAGCATACTAGTTTAACTATCATCTTTCCCTTATTTTGTTTTGACTATTCAGATTTAACTTTGAATTTTGCATCATGAGTAGTTAAACATTTTAAAGTCCCAAATGATCTATTCCTGTGTACTATCATTTTCCAAATTCGATGAATCAATATTACACATGTGATTTCTTTTCTTTTAGCTAAGCTGTCCTCCTCCCTTGTTTTTTTAAATACTTAAATAAAGACAAGAATTTAATTATAATCTAACCTATTCTCCCCCTAAAATTCTAAAACTGAAAATGTTTTCGGGTTTTTGGATTTTAATAGATGAAGAATTAAGAATAGTAAATAAAACAAAAGAAATAAAAAGGAAAAATTAAAATTAAAATGGACTCTATGCGTCGGACGAGGTACTGTCGTCTTCTGGAATCACTTCACATTTCTTTTTAACGCCGTTGACCTCTAACAGATATAAAAATGTTGGTTTATCAAAAGCTTTTGTGTAGAGGTCATCGCATTGAAAGTCCATATTATTTTAACGACATCGATTAAATTCTTTTCAAAACAATCACTATAAAGTGATATTTAATTCCAATGTGTTTTGTCTTAGGATGTTGGACATGATTTTTAGTAACGGCTATAGTAGCAGAATTATCAACAAATATGGGAGTGTTAGAGAATTTCAAACCATATTCCCGCATTTGTTGTTGAATCTAGATGATTTGAGAATAGCAGCTTGCAGCAGCAAAGTATTCAGCTTCACTAGTTGATAGAGCAACTGATGTTTGCTTCTTACACTGCCACGTGAGTAATCTTTTCCAAAGAATTGACATCCTGCTGATGTCGACTTCTAATCATTTTGCAGCTGCCATAATCCGAGTCACTATACGCTGTAAGCTCAAAGTCATCTTCATGAGGATACCACAACCCAAGTGTTGGCGTACCCTTCGGATAACAAAATATGCTTTTGACTCCTATGACATGGTTGACTTTTGGTTTCGCCTGATATCTGGTGTAGAGTCACGTCGCGTACATGATATCAGGTCTTGAGGCAGTGACGTACATGAGGGATCGATCATTCCTCGGTACATGGTCGCATCCACTAGATCACCATTTTTGTCGGGTACTACGTCATGGTTTGTAGTAAGTGGAGTCCCAGCTGCCGAAGCATTCTCCATATCGAACCGACTTAGGATATCACCTACATACTTGGTCTAATGTAGAAATATGCCCTTTGGTGTTTGATCCACCTGTAACCTGAGAAAGAACTTCATCTCTCCCATGGCACTCATCTCAAATTAAGCTTTCATTACTACTTCAAATTCTTTACATAGTTCTTCTTTTTGGAACTGAAGATTATGTCATCAACATAAATTTGAACAAGTAGTAGGTCACCATCCTTTTCTTTGATGAATAGTGTATAATCAATTACTCCTCTGCGAAAGCTGTGTTTCACAAATGAGTTGAGAATTTTTCATACCATGCTCTTGGGGCTTGGTGGAGCCTGTAGAGAGCCTTGTCTAGTTGTAAACTCTTTCCGATGATACGGATCCTCAAATCCTTCGGGTTGACTGACATACACTGTCTCTCGAATTCACCATAAAGAAATGCACTCTTTACATCCAGTTGATAAACTTTAATATTCATGTAAGAGGCATAGGCTAGGAAGATACGGATTGCTTCCATTCTCGCCACAGGTGCAAAGACTTCATTGTAATCAATCCCCGACTTGTCAAAATCTTTGAACTACAAGTCGAGCCCTGTTTCTGATTATGACCCTTTGGTCATCTTTCTTGCATTTCAAGACCCATTTGGTGCTAATGACCTTAGCACCTTTTGCTCTATCCACCAGTTTCCATACACCTAACATCTTGAATTGAAGTTCTTCTTGCATAGCACTCGTCCATTTGGTGAATTGAAGTTCTTCTTGCATGACACTCACACAAAACATCGATACGCACCATCGTGAAGATACCCCTTTTCCATTACCGAGGCATAATCAGCTGAGTATAGCTGATTTCTTTTCTGAACTCCTGATCTTACATCCCCAATGACATTGTCCAGAGAATGATAAACATTAAACCGTGATTCAGGAGTGGTGGGAACAACTACCTCATTATCCATGTTATGAACCCCCGGTTCAGTATCTAAGGTAGTGGGAGTGTGAGGTTCTGAAGTGTCAGAGGCATCAACATCAGATGCTTGTGTACTTGTAGTAGTAGGAACCTGTTCCTCCTGATCCACCTGATCGTTCTCCACGTCTTCATCATCAGAGGAAGAGTCATTTACTTCCAGCACTCCCCCTGAATGACCGGAAGACTCACCTTCTGAACCTAATGTTGTTGAGTCTTGTGATCGTGTGTTTAAGAAATCATACATCATTTTGGTTGCTAACTCATCTTCAGGAGGGGAGAGAAGGACGTTGAAGGACTTAAAGAATCCATCATAATCGAAGAAGAATGCGGGTCTTTTTTCAGAAGGGGGGCTGATGTATCTCTGAACGTCGACGTTGCACCACACTTCTACTTGACCCGTTGAGTTGTTGTAAACTCTCTTATTCGGTATGTTGTATCCTAGAAAAATTCCTTCTTCAGCCTTCTTGCTGAATTTCCTTGACTGAGTTTTTCTTCAGAGGAGTACATGGTGCTCCAAACGGTTCGAGGTACTCTGGATTAGGATTATGTCGTTGCAGTAACTCGTAACACGTTACCATGATGCTTGACCACCAGGACTCGATTTAAGGTGCAACATGCATTGGCAACTGCCTCATTCCAGTAATGAATGGGTAGTTTCAAGTCTGCTAGCATCGTCCGGGCTGTCTCTATCAAGCCGCGATTCTTTCTCTCAGCAACTCCGTTTATTTGAGGAGAGTAGACAGATGTGAATTGGTGCACAATTCCTTTTTCATTGCCAAATGCCTCCATCCATTGGTTCTTAAACTCGGTAGCGTTGTCTGAGCGAACTTGTCGTACCTTCAACTTGTAGAGCGATTGCAATGTAGTTACCAGCTCTTTGAATGATTCAAATGTCTCTGATTTGGATTTCAGAAACATCACCCAAGAGAATCTTGAGTAAACATACGTAACAACATACTAGTACAAGTCGCCAGCAATGCTCCTCATACTGACTGGACCAAACAGATCCATGTGAAGAAGCTCAAGAGGCAACTCAATGGAATTAACTTTCTTAGCCTTATGAGCCTTTTTGGTCTGTTTTCCTTTCTTACAAGCGAACAAAAATCTGGTAATTGGAAGTTCTTAACGTTTACTCCACGCACTAGAACATTCTGGATCAAGTGATTCATCTTCCGGGGATTTATGTGTCCCGTTCTCTTATGCCAGGAGATGGAGTCTTTCTCTGTTTCCTTTGACAAGCAGCATTGTACTTGATGATCAGTTGTGGAGGCCTTTGATAGATCCAAGACATATAGATCGTTATATCTTGAAGCTGACATTAAGACTTGATCCTCCAGGATTACATAATCCTTCTTCAACACATAGCACTTCTTGGTGTCAAAGACTACCTTAAAGCCTTTATCACAGATTTGGGATACAGAAAGTAAGTTATTTTGAAGTTGTTGAACATAGTACACCTTATCAAACCTCACTTTTTGGTTTCCCGCTTCCCCTTGAGCTATGATGTAACCACCTTTATTTCCAGCAAATGAGACGTGTCCTCCTTTAATTTGTTTGACGTTTGAAAGGAGAGACAAGTTCCGAGTCATGTGCCTTGATGCTCCGCTATCAACAATATAGGTATTTGTAGTAGGACTATAGCGAACACCCTGCACATTCAAAGTAAATGATTAGTTTAGGTTAGGGACCCAAGCCTTTACTGGCTTGGGTGACCCAGAGGCATCACTCATCACAAATTCAACCCACTATCCATTTAAGGGTAACGGCAGATCAATCTTCTTCTTGTTCTTATTATCAGACATTTGACTTGATTTTTGCTTCCATAAAGCGGTTTTGTGTAAGCCCTGTTTGTGACACACCGATGGCTGGCTGATGGTTTGAACTTTATGTTCACTAGTTCTTTTTGGTGGAGTAATAGAGCTCCATTTCGAAGAACTTAGTTTAGTGACATGTAGTTTAACTTTCTTCCGTGGTGTCTGATAGTAAGGACAATGAGAAGCGATATGTCCATACTTTCCATAGTCGTATCATGATCTACTTTCTATACGTTGGTGGAACTATTTCTGTGGAGAAGTGTATGACATAGGTATGACGTTAGTTTGTTTGGGTTTTGACACTTCTTGTTTACATGTTTTAGCTTCTTTAACAAAATTCATTGTTTGAACATTTTGAACATCTTTACCCTTTTGTTTATTTGGACTAAAACATGGTGCACGTGGTTAGTTAACTTGTTTGGTCTTTTTGGGGTTTAGAATTAGACATGTTTGAATCTGACTTCACCTTAACCTTTTCAAATTGCTCATCCAAATTAACAATAGGCATCTTACTTTTAGATTTCAAAGTGGCCTCGTTCTGTTTAGTGACAGATTCCATCGGTTTACTTGTGGATTCTAGATCACTAACTAGAGGAGTGGACACCACATGATCCTTAATAGGGTTGTTATTTACTGGTCTACATTTAGCATTTAACACTATCTCATGTAGTGGTGGAACCACTTTGTATCCCA
This sequence comes from Flaveria trinervia, assembly GCA_025506515.1. Taxonomy (NCBI): domain Eukaryota; kingdom Viridiplantae; phylum Streptophyta; class Magnoliopsida; order Asterales; family Asteraceae; genus Flaveria; species Flaveria trinervia. The sequence goes on along the minus strand of JACCIX010000314.1, from coordinate 7,760 downwards.
AGCCCTCCCCATTGTTTCGTTCTCTCACTAAGTGCTGGACTATATGAGACGAACTTGTCCAACTGTGCACTTTTTGTTTCAATGAGTTTACTTCGACTTCCAAAACTGGTTTTCTTTCTTAGTTTCTTCTAGGGAGTTTAAATAGAACTTTATGTCATTTGCTTGGTTTAAAGGAACAATTTCGGTTTCTTTTAGTTGTTTATTTAGAAGCTCTGTTTTCTATTTATAACTGTGCTCATTTTGTTTTTTAAAAGCAGGTAGCCTCTATGCACAGTTGTAAGTTATTTACTATGCTATCATTGTGATCTAATAACCTAGCAAAATTTGAATCTATGCTGTCTCTAAATTATTACATTTATTACAAGCATGATTTTCAAAGACTTGGTCTATGGTACTTACCTATGAAGACTCGATTGAAACAGGCTTCAGGGCAGAGTTTGACTTCTCAAATGCTAGATATTCTGAACTGTAGTTCTGAGATCCTCTTCATTCAGGCGAGTGATTACATTAGGACCGTTTTCGGTATGGAGTACAAACTGATTTACATGTGTACTAAGCCAAATAGTGTGGAATCCTCTTTGATTGGTGATCCAATCAGTGAGAACGCGAGTATAATATATCCAAGAATGAAACTAAACGTTAAGAATGATAGTAGGATGATTTACTGCGATCTATGAACTTGGAACAGGTGTTCTAGGGTCTCTGGACGGCTAGGGTATGATTTAGTGCGCAGGGATTTGAATCGTTACGTTTTTTTCACGAATTAAATGGTATTTATAGGTTAGGGTTTTCCATTCGTGCAATTGAAGCATGCTGTTGGTCCATCCGCACGACTGAAGATTCAATCGAGCGACTGAGTCTATCTCATGTTACAATCGTGTGATTGAGCCAGTCTCCTGGTTCAGTCGTGCGACTGGTTCACTAACATGAAGTATTCATGCGTATGGTCCATTAGCATGGTCCATTCGCATGAGAACTTCACACGATTAAGTTTAAGCACGTTTCTCAATCATTATTGACTAAAAACTATGTAAACAACCATAAACATATATAGTTAGTTCACTATGCGTTAACACACAATAAACAATGAAATATTAAACATTATAAGCATCACAAACACATTATATTTCATTCATACCCATTTTGATACATATATGTAAGACATGAAAGACATTTTACATTAAGCTCATAAACTAGGTACATATGTATCTACAAACTCTCCCTTGGACCTAGTTTACTCTATTGTCTAACATTCTTCATCAGCTCTTCATATTTCTTGTACTTCTCCTCCCTTGCAACTCCTTTATGTATTTCGAATGCAAAGTAGAGTCTGATCATGTTTTGGAACTGGTGGGCTTGTACAATGTCTTGCGCGTCATAGAACTGTGGCCACTTGTATAAAGTGTAGACATCGTCAGAAGACAATTTAGTTAGCTATATTGGGTCAAATACCCTGCTAGTTTCCATATTTCCATCTATTCAGAACTATAACCGCCTCACCTATTCTCCAGTCATAGTACCACCACTTGAAGTGTGGAGTGAAGTCCTGAGGCATTTCCCTTAGAGGTATTCTTGACATTATGCATGGAAGACTCCACTTTAGAACAATCTTTGGCTTTCAAGTAATGGCATCAACTTCAGACCGTCAGATGTACATTGTCGGTTGTTGAGGTTTGAATTTGACCCACCTGGTGTGGTACTCTTTTTTGAAAGGAGCTTCAAACCAGCCTGACATCTTTATTGGGTCAACATATAACAACTTCAATTTGGCCACCTGGTTGAGCTCAAAACAAGGTAGAGTCTTTAGATCGTCTGGGAATCTAAAGTACTTTATACCCTTCTCCCTATTGATAGAATAAACATTAAGATCATCAAAATATGCTCACACTATGATCATTCCTGACACCTTCAGATGCTTCTTCACTTTGTAGAGCTTCGTGTAGGCACTCGGCTTTGGAGTACTGCGTTGGGCTCTGATCTCTGCAAAGTATGCCACCCATTCAGCCTTTTTGATGTTGACATCGGCGTCTGAGGCTTGGGCTTGATATTTATTCTTCTCCGACTCTTGCTCCATCTTATCCGGTGTTTCAAATGTATCACTGACAAGAGTGTCACCCATATTGGGGACTACATTTCCCTCGTTGTCAGCATACTCTGGATAATGCTAGGCTGTGACATCTTCAATCTCTATCTTGTCCATATCATTAAGCTCATCATCACTATCCATGTCAACTGTAGGAGCATCATTCACTATTTCATCTTGATTCAGTCGGAATATCTCAGCTAGTTGCTCATTAGTAATGTCATGAATTATTTCTCCTTCTTCAGGAGTATAACTCACAGACCTCCTGACAATCCCTTGCAAATCAAGTATCATTGTCAGTCGAGACTTGATTTGCTAAAGGGGAACAACATCGTACTCATCTTGCTGAGATGAATGATCCACTTGATTTAAATACATAATTACATCAACCAGTAGTCACTAATTAAGACAGTAAAACATTAACTAAGTATAAACATTATGTACATGAGTTTAATACATTATTCAATTACACATGATTTAAAATTACATAAACATCTAGGCATTACATTTGTCCTGAATCATGTGCTCCTCTGCAGTCGAGGCTGAGGTCGAGGCACCCTGATCTTGATTCTTCTTGGTCCGCCTCTCACTAGCTTGTGTGGCACCCGATACAGATGCATCACCTTCTTCTTCAACATCTCCTCCATCTCTTGCACCTTCATCATCTCCTCCCTCTGTTTCATCCTCATCATCATCCTCTTCATCATCATCCTCATCATCATCATCATCACTATTGTCATCACCATCCTTTTCTCTTATCTTCAGAGGCTTATCCTTTGTTCCTTTAAGCTTGAGCATGATGGTCTTTTTGCTAGCCTCCAACTCCTCTATCTTCTTTGTTGATAGAACTTTATGCTCCTGGAGTTGGGCAATCTCTTGACTTTGAGCAACCATCTGCTGAGCCTGGTCCTCTATTAGCTGGGCCTGCTGAGCGATCTGTTGTGCTTGGGCAGTATTCTGCTCCACAAGTTGTCTGATTTATGCAGCTCTTTCCTTGTCAGTAGCCCACAGCTTCAGCACCATCCTGTTAAGTGCTGCCAGATGGTCCTCTACCACAACAGAAGGTTGGGACGATCCTGTAGTGAATGGTTGGTGGGATGATGGTCCGGGCTGGTGGCTGGTGGTAGTGGTGGTGGCTGTGGTGAATTTGGGTGGTGGAATATGTGTGGGTGGTGATGGGTAAGTTTTAGTGGTGGTGGAAGTAATATAGATAGGTGGTGGAGTGGCTATGGTAGTGATGGTGGATGAGGTGGTAGTAGTGGTGGTGGTAGCGGTGGTAGTGGGTGAGTGAGTGGTGGTGGTATATATGGTGGCAATGGTGGTGGTGGTGGTAGCAGTAGTGGCTGAGGTGGTGGCTGTGGTTGTAGCAGGGGTCAATGTAAACTATAGTCTCTTCCCCTTCTTGCCATATGGGTGAGCCATTCTCTTCTTCCTTGTGCCTTTAGGCACTATGGCACCCCTGTGGCTGTTGGGCGGGTCCAGGGTATATGCTGGTTCTGTATCTGCAGCAACAGCATCCTCGGACACCCCTTGGCGTCCACCAACCGCCCTTATACCTCTCTCTATGGCTACGACCCGACTCCCCACCGTTCGCACCAGAGACTCTTCCTCAGACTCCTCGTCCTCCATCTGAAAGTTAGGGTGAATAGGAGCTGGTTCGGTTCCTCCCTGACCATCCCCTCCCTGATCAGCATCATGATCATCACCAACGGAGTCATTGGAGGGTAGGACAATCTGCTCTACATCTGTGTCACTGTCCTCGTGATGCCACTTTTGCCGAGCTGGCGCCCATAGTCTTCTCTAGCCAAATGCCCAAATAGTCTCTTATAGGGGGCTTTACCTACTTGCCTTTGTATACCTTCATTCTTCCAAGAGTGGTATCATCCATGATCCTGAGAGATACAACATCATGGCTCTCCTTAGGCAACGAAGGAAGCTTCTCGTCAATGATCATCTGCAGAAATCTCGGATACATGCAGAAGCCTTCCTTGCCTATTGCCTCTATATTCTTGATCAAGTAGGAGAAATCATCTTGGAGCAGCTGAAGGGGTGATTGAACACCAGTGCCACGTAGGCATTCTGGATTTGGTTCGTTAAATCATCAAATCCACCCCTTTGTGAAGCAATGCACTTCAGAATGACATGAGCTAGATACTTGAATTGGGGGCACATGTTGCTTTTATTGAGCACACCTGCATTGTTGTCCCCAATGTACCTCATCCGTAGGAAGCATCCCCTACGGTAACAGGATGTAGTCTGGTGGGGTAAGTAGCATCATCTCCCAAATCAAGAACATGTCTCAGATCGGCTGTTGTCACCTCAATCTCCTGGCCAAAGATGGTGCTATGTATACTGTAGGGCTCAGTCGATCGGTCAACGAAAGCACCTTCCCAGAAGGCCTGCTGAATCGACTTACAGGGTGTGCAGGGTGTTGATATCGCTCGATATATCCTCGATCTCCTTAGGAATGCAACAGCAAAGTCGGTAGCATTCCGAGTGGTGGCATCCAAGTGAGCACAAATATTGTGCTTGGTGTTTATGATCCATCGATCTGCCATGAATCTATAACACAAGACACATACATATTAGATCAGCACATAGTAGAAGCCATTTCACTTTAAACTGTTTGTGATCAGTCTGGTTCAATCATGTGATTGAACCATATGATTGAGTTCAGTCTATTGATTTGGTATGCGACTGACTTCAAAGGGGCGACTTAGCATGCGACCGGGTTCAGTCGGGCGACTGAGCCTGCGATTGAGTTCAATCGGGCGACTGAGTTCAGTTGGGCGACTGAGCTCATACGCCTCGTTCATTCGCCCGACTGAGTCATTCACCCAGCTCAATCATCCAATTGAAGTTCATCAGGGTGTCCATTCGCATGACAGACTGTCTGTTCAATTCAAATTCAAATTGAGCGAAACTTAATGTTAGACGTTGTGTTTTGGCTCATTGGTCTCGCACGTGACCGATATAACCCCTAATAACTTTCAATTTCACTATATACTTAGTTTTATTATTTTATTAATCAAACTAAGTCTCAATTCTATTTAGGGCTAAATTCAGTCATTTAGGGCACAAAGCGATTAACATTTGAGTAGATTTCACTGCACAGTACCTGTATAATCACTGGAAATTGTTAGAACACAACAATTTGTAGTCTAGAAAGGTCACATGAAAATTGAGTACAGTAACGGAACTATCGGACAATTTTAGGCGAATGAGGAATGATGAACATATGCGACCAAGTTTAGCCCTACTTAACTGAATCTGGTATCAATCGGGTGACTGGATCCATTCACTCTTTTCATTCGCGCAATTGGATCTCAATCGTGCGATTAGTTCGGTCGGTCACATTCAGTCGGTCGACTGGGTTTCAGTCGGGCGACTAACTCATTCGTTCAACCCTAGTAAAGCAACTGGCTTAATCTTGTAAGCCAGTCGTGTGAATGGTTCATACTCATGCTGCATTCGGTTGACTAGTTCATAAGTATGTTCCAATCGTACGAGTGGTCCATACTCATGGTCCAGTCGTGCGAATGGTCTCTACTTATGATTTTGACTTTATGATCATTTGATACTTAACCCTTTTAACTATAGATAAAACATTTTAAGCATTCTATAGTCACAAACATGACCATTTCAACTTCGAAAACTTTTGATCACCTCAGACGTGATCCTTTTAACATTAGAAAACCTGTTTTGGTCACCTTAGACGTGACCCTTTTTAGTGACTAGGTCCCAGATAGAATTCCAATACGTAGTCCAACTTTTAACAACTAACCTGACAACATTAAACAAATGAAACTACTAGAACTGAAAAACAGAAGTAAAATATATTTTTGTAAATTTTGTGTGAGGTGGAAATGCTAAGATAGATATCTAACAGATTTATATCTAGAACAGGCAGCTTCAAGTTATTTTGACCATAAGTGGAATCATACAGATAAGTCAAGTTATTCAGGACATGTTATCAAACCTTTTGATGCTTGATTCTTGTTTTCATCAACAGTCATTAGCAAGTCTAGGAAATCATACTAGTACCACAAGATGCACATAGTGATGTTGACTTTCAACAGTTGCAACCACGATGATTGTCAGTATACTTGTCCTCTTAGCTCCATACACAGACTTTTGACACAGATTGGTAATGGTTTAAGGTTTAATTATTTCAAAAAGCATTTGTGGATCCCAGACTTATATAATCAACATTCCTCAGGAGATTTTTGAGCGGTCTACGGGTAGTATTGAAGAAGAAACTATTCTAGAGCTTTCAAAGAGTTCCAAAGCCTCGGGTCAGTGCCACCGCACAGCAGAGAGGCGCAAACACCAATGAATTCTATAATATTTAGGTTGTGCTTATCCTCAGGTTAGTGCCACCGCACAGCGGAGAGGCACACAACCTATCTTTTTGTTTGAGCAATTTATTCTTTTTGCACAGATCGCACCAACAACATAGGTTATTACCTTGATTGCTTTTTGCATTTTTCATCATGTGCTTTGCTTATTTTATGGTCATCTGCACACATTTGTGGCGTTTATTTTGCTCGTCATCCTTTATTGGAACTCTGTTGATTGTGTTAACCAGGGATAAGATGATAACCACAACTTGTTGAACAACTTAGTTTGATCTTGAAATCACCAACAAGGTCTACTTATCTATTGTGTTGAATCTACCGACACATCATCTATCGGTCTAGCAACCTCTAGGTCTACTTTCTCTGTGTTACCTTAGTAGTAGCTAGTTTTACTATCATTTTTCCATTTATTTTTGCTTAGAGTTCTCAGAAAATAAGATCAACAAAATAAAATAAAAATTAAAAGTAAAATAAATTCTACTTGTCGGACTAAGTACTGTCATCATCGGAAATCACATCACTTTTCTTTTTAACGCCGTTGACCTCTAACAGATATAGAAAACGTGGTTTATCAAAAGCCTTTGTGTAGACGTCAGCGCGTTGGAAATCCGTATTAATTTTAACAACATCGATTAAATTCTTTTCAAAGCAATCATGTATGAAGTGATATTTGATGCCGATATGTTTGGTCTTAGGATGTTGGACTGGATTTTTAGTTACGGCTATAGCAGCAGAATTATCAACAAATATTGGAGTGTTAGAGAATTTCAAATTGTAGTCCCGCATTTGCTGTTGAATCCAGATGATTTGAGAACAGTAGCTTCCCGCAACAACATATTCAGCTTCACAAGTTGACAGTGCAACTGATGTCCGCTTCTTACACTGCCACGTGACTAATCTTCTCCCAAAGAATTGACATCCCGCTGATGTTGTTTTATAGTTAATTTTGCAACCGCCGTAATTCGAGTCACTATACGCTGTAAGCTCGAATCATCATCATGAGCATACCACAACCCGAGTGTTGGGGTACCCTTCAGATAACGAAATATCCTTCTGACTCCAATTAGATGGTTGACTTTCGGTTTGGCCTGATATCTTGAGTAGAGACACGTCACGTACATGATGTCAGGTCGTCAGGCAGTGAGATACATGAGAGATCCAATCATGCCTCAGTACATGGTAGCATCCACCAGATCACCATTCTTGTCGGCCGCTATATCATGGTTTGTAGCAAGTGGACTCCCAGTTGCGGAAGCATTCTCCATATGAAACCGACTAATGTAGAAATATCCCCTGTGCTGTCTGATCCACCTATAACC
>JACCIX010001112.1:0-27714 GCA_025506515.1 Flaveria trinervia | reverse complement strand
CCTGAGGATGCCCTGCACACAAACGCAGGACATATCCACTAGTCCAAACCCCCTAGTGGATACAATGACTCTTCCAGCCACAGCCGCTCAGGCTTCCTCTCACAGGAGCCTGCAGCAACCCAAGGGGCACCTACTTATCTGGGATCTTCCTCACTTGAGGAGATTGCCATTGAAGAGCACCATCCACCCCAGGTGCACACTGCTTCTACCCCCCCCCCGTACCCCAAACAACCGCCCCTCACAGCCCAACTTTAATAGTTGCTCAAGTGCTGACTCAATTGCACTCCTCACCCCTCCCCAGAAACCACTTTTACTGGGAATACCTCTACAATTGAGGGGGAGGAACACAGTGCACCTGAGAACCCACAGCACAGGGGTTTCCCAATTCTATCTCCTGGTGTAGAGAAGGAGCTTAGAATATCTAGTGAGGCTGCCACCTCCTCTGACTCAGCACATGACCAGAGTGAGGCTGGTAACATTGCTAAGACCTCCCTAGAGGCAACTGCTGATGATGGACATTGTCCTGAGGCTGGAAGTCCCCAGTACCAAGCACAAGGGGCACATGCACCAACTGGTCTACACCCAGTGCATGTCCATCCTGCTCTAAGCAGGAGGTCAGGTGATTCAGTATCAACTGATGATGACCTGAGCTTCTTCTTCGATGTAGTTGCTCAAAACACCATTCTAGAGGATGAGGTTAGCACACTCAAAGAGCTGCTGGCGAAGATGTCTCAGGATGCAAGTCCATCTGCCACCCTCATAAACCCCACAGATGGCACCTTCCCTTGAAGGTTTCCCAAATACAGAGCCACCCCAAAATCAACCACCTGCCTCCGCTTCAGGCCCTACTTCTCAGGAACAGAACCCTCCTGAGCAAATAGGTGCTGCACTCAAAAATTCCCTCCCTCATCACCCCCCTAATTACTGATATAGTGATCAAAGCCCTTGATGAGAGGCTTTCCTCAACATTACAGCCCTTGGTTGATGCTGCTGTCCACAAGACTCTTTCTGCGGTCTCAACCCCTTCCTCCAATGCAACCAAAAAGGGGGAGAGTCCTGCAGTGAAAGAACAGAAGAGGAAAAGATCCGAGGAAAAGAAGGAAGCGAAGCAAGCCCAAAAGGAGAAAGAACATCAACCAATGCTCACCTACAAGCGAAAGAAAGGTGCTGATGAGCACATTGCTGAAGATAAAGCCTTGGAGCTATTGATAAAAGAGGCTGATGCCGAACACAGTAGATCAATGGACAACATCATTGATCAGCTGTTCAGGCAAGGTCATGACACCAACAAACTTGACTCTGAGATTCGACGACTAGAGATTGAAGAAATCCATAGATGGGCAAGTTATGAAGTGTTAGAAAGAGAAAGGCTAGAAATCATGATAAGATTTATTGCAAAATATCTGGAAGATCAATGATAGATCAAAGCTTGGTCCAGGGACAGTATCTTGGCAATCACCACCAAGATCTGTTCGTCTGAAGCATACACTAAGGGGCTTGTTATTGAAGCTTTGAATGAAGTGGGTGCTGGGAGCAGGACTGAGCTAGCAAAGCAATCAAAAGCCACACTCACCTCAAGGATGCTAGCACAGCCTGTCAACATTCCCACACCAAAACCACCAAAACACAACCTACCAAACCAACTCCCTTACCCTCAAAACCCATAGCCGATGATATACCCTTGAAGAAGAAGAGAAGGATATTGAGGCTAGAAGAAGATGAAGAAGATGATGAAGACAGGCTGCCGCTATCAGCTGTGATTCAGTTGCCTAAGGCCACAAGTCACTCCTCAGCAATTACTCCTGAAGTCCAGAGACAAATGGTTAAAGTGAAGCTAAAAGAGAAGAGCTTCAAAACAGCATGATGAGGAATTGCTGAAGAGAGTTGACAAAGCTTATGCAGCCACATCTTCCATCATCAATATGAAGGAGCAAGCCCTCAGACTTTACACTCTCAGGCATACCTTTCAATATCAAAAGGAAAGAGTGAGGATTTGGCCTGATCCAGGGTCTCTCACAGAATTCATAAGAACAATATACCTCGGAGATACATTGGCCAGGTGAAAAAGATCGTAGATGAAGTGATCTCTCTGGTCTTTGTAGTTTCACCCTGGGAAATCCTAGAAGACTTCAAGAAGGCCTACAAAGCTAATCTAACCCCTCAGAGATGCTGGAAAATAAAATAGTGAAAAAGGGGTTAGTTTACAAGAGGCTTGAGGAAGTCAGGAAAAATGAGCTCCAGTTGTTCCTAGAGGGTAATCACCCGGATGAGTTTGCTTACAGAATAATAACAACTGTGGAGCTAAAGAATGGGAAACAGCCAAATACCTGTCTGAGTATTATGGGCCGGAATCATTGTTTGAAGGAGGTGCTGAAGAGCTAACCATGGAGGAACAAATCACCTTCCTTGAGGCCTACACAAGAGAGTCGTATAGACTCATTATGGGGAAGTGAATCTCATGAATGGGATAACAACTCTGTGTCCAGTTCCCCAAAACAGAGTTCCCATTCATACTCTGCCAAACAAATATTTGAGGTTCTTCCCAGGCCGGAGCGTACATGGGTCATCTTCTCTACTGATCAAGAAGGAAAAAGACCAACATTTTTGCCATCAATAATGGGAGTATAAATAAGTTAGAGGTTTTGGCTGCATTGGTTCAGGGGGAGTTTGTTGGACCAAAAGAACCAATGAGCAAGATCAGAAAACCTCTAAGTCCCACACGGTATCACAACAACTGCTGAAAGCTCATCAGTAGTTTGACAAGTGCTGAAGACTTCAACAGCTGAAGATCAAGTGCTGAAGACCTTAACAGCTGAAGAACCAAAGTGCTGAAGTACAACAGCTGAAGAACACAAGTGCTGAAGCTGAAAGACCAAAGTACTGAAGTACAACAGCTGAAGAGTTCACAAGTGCTGAAGATCAACAACTGATGTACAAAGTCTGAAGACAAAGACTGAAGACATCAGCTGATGATATCTACTGAAGTCATCAGCTGATGAAACGCCTGAAGGTCAAAGTCTGAAGATCAAGTACTGAAGCCTCAGTAGTTTGTCACAACTGCTGAAGAGTACTTCTTCAGTAGTTGTGATATCAGTAGTTTTATTTTCTTTGTTTCAGTAGTTTTGTAAAACGACTGAAGAGCTTGTTCTTCAGTCGTTGTAGTTTCAGTAGTTTTATATTTTGTACTTAACTTGCTGATATGTTCTCAGTAGTTGTGAACATTCAGTAGTTTGTTAAGAATTAGTTATTTCTGTATTGGATCTGCCAGTTGTCACTTTCCGTGATAACAGCAGTGACTGTTGCACTCTATATAAGGAGTGACAACCTATTGTAATGTGTGAATGAAATGATGAATTGAATGGAATGAATGATTGATTCGATTAGAAATATTCTTCATCTATAAACATTCCCAGAAATCAGAAATACATACTCTCCCTATAACTGTATGCGATCTTAATGCTCACATTATTGTTAGCTTGCTACAATTTGTCTAATTCGTGTTTGTATTCCGCTGTGTTATATTCTGTTACATCAAACCTGTGATCACTGATCCTGTCACCTTACTATACTTTCTCTTTGATTAATGCATGCATTCTATCATTATGTTCCTCTTTCATTATCTTTCACTTTACGTTACATAATACTTTATCCTTTCTTCATAACTATAACACGTAAAGCCACGGGAAAGATAAACATACATAATAGGAACATAAACATAAGCAGTCAACATCAAGATATAGGGCATCATACATTCATAACATACATCAGACATACCATCATGCATAACCATCAAACATACACCATAACATGCCCATCATAACATCTATTACCTCAAAAAGTCAACTTACATAGCCCCGGGAACCTCACAAGTCAAGGCTTACATTTCAACTTTTTCCCCAAAAAGTCATAAAATATTCTAAGTGTTCATCCGCATTTGCCTTTTGTTCATCCGCATTTGTTTTAGTTCATCCATATTTGTTTTAGTTCATCCACATTTCATTTACTTCATCCACATTTCTTTTACTTCATCCGCATTTCTTTTACTTAATGGTTAATGCTCATCCGCATTAACTGTTCATCCACATTTAGTATACTCATCCGCATTGGCTTACTTAGTGGTTACTACTCATCCGCATTAACTGTTCATCCGCATTGACTTCCAATACTCATCCGCATTGGCTTACTTAGTGTTGCACCCTGAAAGGATCATACATGCCAACTTAATGGGTGAATTTATGATTGCTCAGCCAGAATCCCACAAGTCTAAGAAGAAATGCGGATGAAGATCTGCAAGGAAAATAACAAGTGTTATCTTCCGCATTAGTTAATGCGGAAGACATAACTCTTATGCAGACAAGTGTTTACTCTTCTGCATTTCTCAATGCGGATGATCAAGTAGATGCTGATCAAGACTTAGACTAGTTTTTGATGTAATAGGTCAGGGGTAGTTTAGTCTTTTGTAAAGGCATCGTGTCTGCATGTAAATAGAATAGTTGACCTCGTACTGAGGTGATGGCTGATAGATAGAGAATTTTTGTTGTAATCATTCTCTGTAATTTATTAACTTTCATATATCAATACATACAACATTTATGACTATTTTTCTTGCTTTGAATGTTCTTTGATTGTTTGTTTCCGCCATTCAATCATTGACTTGATTATCATATTCAATTCACAGTAAGAATAACACTCTTACTCAACCCCAGTTAATTGGTATTAGAGCATTGTGTAGAGATTAATGAAGAGGCTGATGCAACCTAAACATCTTTAGTCCTTCCTACATGCTGCACAAGTGCATTAAAGTGAATGCTTCAGACGTTCACATGTGCAATAGAAACACTTTAAGTGTGAAATCTTCCGAAGCTAAGACCAACATCTTCCGAAGCCAAAGATGAAGTCCTCTCGAAGCCTCAGAGACAAAGTCTTCCGAAGCCTCAGAGACAAAGTCTTCCGAAGCTTCAAGTTCATGAAGACAGATTTCTTCTGAAGACTTTTAGTAACATGCTTTATCTGCTGTACTGTTCCATAAAGCTGGACACCTTTCCGCTGCAACTCTGCAAGTCACCAACTAACATGGTTTGGTGAAAAGGTCCATGATGTTGGTAACTGTACATTGAGGTCTTGAGTCTGTAACTTTCTGCTATATCTACTTTATCCTTTTTGTAATAGATAAGGATGTGAGCTATGACATGTCATAGTCACTAGTCAAAAGGCAATCTGCCTTTTGACTCTACAATTGATTTTGTGTGTGTCTAGTCAATTGTATCTAGCTGGCCTTCAAAATATAACCGGCTGTAGGATGTAGTATAAGTATCTCATGTTCTTGTATCTTTCCATTATGCTTTTGTAACACTTGTAATAGAACATCAAGAAGGCAATATACTGCATTCTTGAAAACCAAACACTTGTGTTCTTTGTGTTCTGTCTCATATATTACTTGTGTTCTTAGTATCACCACTTGGTTAATCCAGTTTACTATTTGATCTAAGTTGAGTTTATCTCCTCTTTGTGTTGTTGTGTTGTAACTCTACACCCTTCAACGATCCTGCACATTGGCTCTCGATTCTCTTTCAGATCTGCGCATAGACTGAATAGAATTCGATTGATCTGGTAATCAAGTTGCTAGTAGTGGATATCATCATCTCTACTTAGTAAACAACAAGAATACTCCTGTCAAACAGCAAGAAAATCATTACAGAACTCATTCTGACCTCGAAAGAACTGCTTGAACAAGTTGGACTCATCAAACATAATCAATCTTAAAATCAACTAAACCTATACTCACACAAATCAACATGGATTCTAATAGTTACTCTGAACTTGGTCATACACCTAAACCTTCCATGCTTAAACACAAATCTGAGTTTCAATAGTGGAGAATAAGGTTTAGAAGTTATATCACATGTGTGGATCTTGATTTTTGGATTTCAATATGTAAGGGTCCACACATTCCTGTTACTCTATCAACAGCTCAAGCTGCACTTTATAAGACTGTTAGAATACCAATTGAAGACTTAACTCTAGATGAAGATGACTATAAGAAAATCAAAACTGACCTCAAAGCATACTCAATTTTGACTCAAGCACTCAAGATGGATGTGCTGAAAAGATTGGAAAAGTATGGAACTGCTAAAGCTGTTTGGGATGCACTGAAAATTATGTGTGAAGGAAGCAGTGAGGTTGCTGAAATTAACAAAGACAAGCTGGTCAATCAGTATGAAACCTTCCGCCACACCAAAGAGAATCCATATCAAAACAATTGCATAGATTTGTACAGTTGGTAAATATTTGGAAATCATAGGAGTTTCTTACAATATTAAAGAACTTAACAAGAAAATACTTCACAGTCTCCCTGAAAGCTAGAAGCAAAATATCACCATGTTGAAAATACTCTTGATCTTGAGAGTACCACTCTAGACATTATGATAACCAAGATTGAAGCTTTGGAACTTGATGAACGAAGCAGAAACCTAAGTGGACCAAAAGTGATTGAGGCCTACAATTTTCCTTCAGAATCTCATTCTGTTGAAAATGCTTTCATCACTAAGGATGATGATTTCATATCATCAAGAGATCAAATGAACAATACCGGGTTCATTGCAACTCCATCATTCAATCATCCTTCAACTTCATTACAAGCACCCAAAGTCTCCACTGCTCCTCAAACCTCTCCTAAAGACTCAAGATCAGAAGAGCAAAAGGCAACTTACAATGCCTTTGTTGCAAGATTTGAAGCCTACCAAGGGGGAAGACTCACTTCTGCCTACCTAATTCAGGAAGATTTGGAAGAAATGGATCCTGATGATGTTGAGGAAATGGATCTACAGTGGAAAATGGCAATGATTGCCATGAGAGCAAAGAAATTCTTCAGAAAAGAAAGAAAGCTAAGCCTGAATGAGAACACAAAACTTGGATATGATAATTCCAAGGTGAAATGCTTCAACTATGGCATGACTGGCCATTTCTCGAGAGAGTGCAATGCCCCCAAAAGAAACAATTATTAAAGGAACTCTCCAGGCCAATCATCATCTCAACCCAACTCAAGCTATCACTCCAACAATCAACAACAACAGTATCATCATTCTCATCATCAACAAACATACTAGAATCAACCACAGCTGACAAATCAAGCCCATGCAAGCAGTCAGCCTTCTGCCAGTGCCCTTGTGATTAAACAAGATAGGATATGTGACTGGAGTGTGTATGCTGAGAAGTGAAGCCTCAATTCCAAAATCATGCTCTTATGGCTCACATCAACGATGGCCCATCTTCAATGCCTACTGAGGTAAAAACTAACCTTTGTAGTGAAAAATGCATTAATGAATTACAAGAGCATAGGGAACACAACCATAAACTGGCAGATAAAATTGAAGAAGAAAAAGTGAAGTCAGAAATGATGAAGAGAGAACTAAAAAGTTTTGAAATCAAAATCAAATCTCTCATTTCTGACATGGAAAAATTGCATGGTGAGAAATACACTCTTGCAGCTGAAAATGAGCTACTTACTAAAAAGTTAGCTCAAGCTAAAGCTTAACAATCTATGACTGAAGTGAAACTTGAAAAGTTTCAAATGTCTTCAGTCAAGCTGCAAGAGATGCTGGATTCACAAAAGGATCCAAAGGACATGTCAGGAATTGGGTATAATTCATGTCATCCACCATACAATGACAATTACACTGTCATGCCTGACTCTGTCTCACTCTCTAAATCAGTTGAACCTAAAACTATGGAACCTAAATCAGTAGTGAAACAAGTGACAAATCCTCAAAACAAACCTGATGTTTATTTTGAAACCAATAAGGATAAAATCAAGTTAGGTCACCCAATCAAAATCAAATAGTGTTCAGACAAGACAGTGAGTGTCATGAAACCATCAAGCCCTGTAAAAGCAATTGTACCTTTTATAAAATTCATACCATCTGTTTTACAAGGGAAAAAGAAATATGTCAAGATAGTGAAACCCACTACTGAGAGTAGTTCTGATAATGAGATTATGTCTCCATAAAATTGAAGCAAATCAGAAAAGGTTTTACTAAAAAGAAACAAACTGTAAAACTGAGTTCAACACATAAAACTTCATCAGACCCTCAGTCATCAAGGTTAAGGCCGGGAGTTGGGTTTGATATCTGTAACAAGGAACATGTTGACCAGTTTGAGAAAGAAGTGAGAAATAGGCTGAAGAAACAGAAACAACCCAGACAACTGAACAAAAGTAGTGTTGTGAAGCAAACTACTAAAAGGGATGATTCTGATTCATCACCTAAAGAGAAAAAAGTAACTCATCAAAAGAAAGTATCAGTTGAGTCACACAAGGAAAAATCTGATTCAAGAAACAAACAAATGTATTGTGATATTTGTGACATGTTCAATCACAAGACAGATAAATGCTTCTTCAATCAATATTGTTCTATCTGTGATATGAATAATCACTCCACCAAAATTGTTATTTCAACAAGTATTGTTCAATCTGTGACATGAACAATCACAATACATCTGATTGTTACTTTAATCAGAAGGGGTTGAGAACTCCACAACACAAGCCCATCTCAAAACCATCTACTGTGATGCACTCTGTCAGACCTTATCTTCATAATACTCAATCTAGGACACCTAGATCAACAAATGACAGAAATAACTTGAAGGATTTAAGGAAGGGTCAAAGAAATCATCTCACAATCAAACACAAACTTGACCTTCCTAAGCAAAAACCAACCTTTGATAATGAAACTCGGGCTAAATTTTTACAAAGAAATAGAGACCAACAATTTCATTATTCATCTGAATCCTCAGTAGATATTGATGAGATGACTCGACCAATTCATCATCAAAAATCTCCCAAAACACCTCCATCCAAATCACAATTCAGAGGGAAATACCAGGAGGTGACTATCATGAATAGGAACAGGAAACCCAAGACCATCATGGCTTGGGTTCCTTATTCTAATTAGTTCTTTTTGCTTGTAGGTTCAACCACACAGGTCTAATAGCCTGTGGAACGTAGACAGTGGATGCTCCCGACACATGACTGGAGATCGTTCCCTCCTTCATGATTTCAAGTACATACAAGGAACTACTGTGGCATTCGGTGGAGATTCAGAAGGTTGTAGAATTACAGGAGAAGGATCTGTGACAAACAGGATGCTAAGCTTTGACAGAGTGAATTACTATGAACAAATGAATTTCAATCTACTAAGCATGTCTCAGATCTGCGACAAAAGATATTCCACTCACTTTACAAACACTCACTTCTATATTCTGAAACCTGGATTTCAGATCCCCGAGGAATGGGTTGTCTTAAAGACTCTGAGGAATAATAATACATATGTCTTAAACCTGTGTTCTGCATCACCTAAAGAAGAAACATGTCTTTTGACTAAAGCATCATTTGATGAGTCACAGCTTTGGCATAGACGTTTGGGACACACAAACAAGTTAGTAAAAGGAAACCATGTCATTGGTCTTCCTCAAAAAGAATTCAATTTTTTTGATCAATGTTCAGCGTGCCTCAAAGGAAAACAACGCAAATCGTCTCACAAAACCAAGTTGGTGAACACTAACAATACTCCATTGAAGTTACTTCACATGTATCTTTTTGGACCAACTCATGTAATGAGTATGGGAAAGACATAGTATTGTTTAGCGATCATTGATGACTTTTCTCGATTCACATGGGTGTTCTTCCTACTTCATAAAAATGAAGCATCCCAAATCATTCAAGAATTTATCACTAAAATTGAAAATCAACTTGATCTTAAGGTCAAAATAATAAGAAGTGATAATGGTACAGAGTTCAAAAATGAAAATATGAGTTCCTTTTGTGCAACCAAAGGCATTGCTCATCAATTCAGTGCAGCTAGAACTCCTCAACAAAATGGGGTAGCTGAAAGGCGAAATAGAACACTAATTGAAGCAGCAAGAATGATGCTAGCCGATGCTAAACTACCAATCACCTTCTGGCCAGAAGCAGTTAATACATCGTGCTTTGTGCAAAATCGAACTCTAATTGTTAAAGAAAGTAACATGACACCTTATGAACTGATCTTTCATAGGAAACCATTTATTGGATTCCTTAAATCATTTGGTTGTCCAGTCTCAATATTAAACACCCGTGATCATTTGGGAAAATTTTCATCCAAGTCTGATG
This sequence comes from Flaveria trinervia, assembly GCA_025506515.1. Taxonomy (NCBI): domain Eukaryota; kingdom Viridiplantae; phylum Streptophyta; class Magnoliopsida; order Asterales; family Asteraceae; genus Flaveria; species Flaveria trinervia. The sequence continues at coordinate 17,570 of JACCIX010001112.1, read as the reverse complement.
AAGGATTCTTTGTAGGTTATTCTTCTGTCTCAAAGGCTTATAGAGTGTTTAATCCTAGACTAAACATTATTGATGAATCTACATGAAGGGTTTGTTAGTACACTAAAACATAGTTTAACCTTTTATACTTTCAGAAAACGCAGCGGAGGTTTAGGATTATAACATGTTTATAATCTGAAAAGTTCGTGTTCTAAAAGCTGTTTTAAGATGAAAACAAAACCCAAATCAATAGGATCTTTATATGTGAATGAACAAGCTATTAGCATATGTATAACAACATAAAATCACAGCTTCAATGAGCTGTGATAACTACCTTCTTCTAGCAGCAAAAACGACCAAGGAAGAAAGGTTTGGATGCTCAAATCTTGGCCAAGACTCCAAGGAAGAAGCCCTCAAGTGTGTTTACCCCCAAGCTCCTTGCAAGACACCTTCTTGTTAGGAAGAACACCACCAAAATGAACACAAAAATCGTTCTCCAAGAGCTTCAATGTTGCTGCCTTGTTCCGTAACTTGAAAGGGAGAGAGAGGAGAGATTTTTGTGTTTTGCATGTATTGGAATAGATGAATGAATTGAGTGTTTTCAAGACACAAAGATGGTCCAATCACCTTAAGGGGCGGCCAAAGATTCATTTAAAAGAGTTTTTCCCTCCTTTAAAATGATCACAATACAAAATGAACTAGTCACATGTCACACAATAAAAAGTCACCTTCTAGACTTGATTTATAATTGTGACATATGTATTCTTTAATTAAACACTTTAATTAAAGTACACTCATATATTATTAGTGTTATTTAAAACCCTTTTAAATGACAAGAATAACAATAATTCATCAACAAATTATCTTTATAATTTGTTCCACCTCTTATGCAATTTGTTTTAGAAAACCCATTTTCTAAATTGGTGTAAATATTTAATTGCATGATCATATCATCAATTAAACATTAATTGGTGTTTGCTAAGCTTGTTATTGGGTATAACCCGACTTGGATCATCACGTACTAACCACATCAATATTCTAAGTGTCTTGGGCACATAGAATCCAACAATCTCCCACTTGCCCAAGATTCATAGAAGATTGATACAAGCAGTAAATACCGCCTAACAATGGTTTACTACCCTTAATACGCATGACTTATAGCCATTCAATAACATCATCCCTTTCAAGTACCATACTTGAAATGATTTAGGTGAATCAATCATCTATCCTTTTGTTACAGATGTCATGTTAAATCCAAGAACACAGAATGATCATTTCTTGTTGATTTAACTTGTCAGGCCTTCGATATCTAACTCTCAACGAATAAGAGGAACAAATTCCATCTTGACTACATACGTTTCTCACAAACACCTCGTGTTATATCTGAACATACCCTTATGTACTGTCCACTATTTCAGGACAGTGAAGAATTAGCTCAAGGTATAATACTTAGTGAATATCAAAACTCAATATGTATCACAGGTCGGAGGATACCAAATGATATTCACCTTTACTCAAATTTACTTATGATCAATCATTAAGATTCCATGTAGTATAATTTGAGATGCGGGTTAGTCCAATATTTGTGTCCCACAAATATCTACGAACCTTGGTAGCAACCCATTGCTCTATATTCATCCTTATGAATATCAACCAATCCAAGTTCATAATAATCTTACTCTCATACTTGTTCCCACAAGTATGAATGACTACGGACATTTTAGAGTAAACATTTTACTCATGGATAAAACATGCTAAATAGGAACATTAGTTGAAACACTATAACCAAATAATTTTATTCAAATAATATAGAGTTCCACATATCCAAATATAAAATTTACAGATCAAATCCAATCACTAGAATATCAAAGTCCCATGGCACAAGTATGACCTTCATGCTTTGCCTTTTCAAGGAGCTTCGTGAGAGGATCCGCAATGTTTTGATCCGTGTGAACTTTGCGAATACATATCTTTCCCTTTTCAACTTCATCTCGTATGTAGTTGAATCTCCACTCAATGTGCCTAGTCTTTTGATGAGCACGAGGTTCCTTGATTTGAGCAATCGCACCCTCGTTGTCACAAAAGATCTCTAGGGGTTCCTGAATGGAAGGGATAACCCCTAGATCGGCAATGAATTTCTTCAACCATGCAGCTTCTTGAGCTGCCAATGAGGTGGCGACGTATTCTGATTCTGTAGTCGATAGAGCCACCACATCCTGCTTGGAGCTCTTCCAAGAGACAGCTCCTCCATTCAGAATGAAAATGTATCCCGATTGTGACCGTGAATCGTCACGATCGGTTTGGAAACTCGCATCCGTGTAACCTTTTACAACGAGCTCCTCGTCACCAGATCCATAGATTAGGAACATATCTCTTGTCCTCCTTAGGTACTTAAGTATGTTCTTAACAGCCATCCAATGACTGTTTCCAGGATTTTGCTGGTAACGGCTTGTCATGCTCAAGGCGCATGACACGTCCGGTCGAGTGCATATCATTGCATACATGATGGATCCAATAGCAGATGCATATGGGATTGTCTTCATTTTATCTTGCTCATCCTTTGATCTTGGACATTGAGTCGTACTCAATATCGTTCCTCTTTGAATAGGTACGGTACCTTTCTTAGAGTTTTCCATCTTGAACCTTTTCAAGATCTTATCAATGTATGCACTTTGATTCAAACCAATCAACCGCCTTGATATATCCCTATAGATCTTTATTCCCAGAATGTAGGCGGCTTCACCAAGATCCTTAATGGAAAAACAACTTCCAAGCCAGGTTTTTACACCTTCCAGGGTTGGAATGTCATTTCCAAATAGTAGTATGTCATCAACATACAATACTAGGAAAGTTATTGTGCTCCCACTATCCTTCTTATACACACAAGCCTCATCAGCGTTTTTGATGAAGCCAAATTTCTTTACCTCCTCATCAAAACGATGATTCCAGCTTCTCGATGCTTGTTTCAATCCATAGATTGATTTCTTTAACTTGCATACTTTATTAGGATGTTTTGGATCGACAAAACCTTCAGGCTGAACCATATAACATCTTCCTCAAGATATCCATTTAGGAAGGCAGTTTTGACATCCATTTGCCAAATCTCATAATCATGATAAGCAGCTATGGCAAACAATATCCTTATAGACTTTAGCATCGCAACAGGTGAGAAGGTTTCATCATAATCAACCCCATGAGTTTGAGTGAAAACCTTCGCTACAAGTCTAGCTTTATAAGTATCCAAGTTTCCATGCATATCGGTTTTCTTCTTGAAAACCCACTTACTTCCAACTACCTTGGAATTAAGAGGTGGTACAACAAGTTCCCAAACTTGATTGTCATACATGGATTGCATCTCAACGTTCATGGCCTCAAGCCATTTGTCACAATCCAAATTGGACACTGCATCATGGTATGTGGTTGGCTCATCAGAATCTACCACATAGCATCCATCCATGAAAAATCCGTATCTTTCAGGTGGATTACTAATTCTACCACTTCTACGAATGTTTTGTGTGTATTGATCAACCCCTTGATCATCCTCAACATCCTCATGTTGAGTGCTAGTTTCAACCAAACGTGCATTGGGTTGTGGTTCTTGATCCTCTTCAAGGTCCACTATTCTACTACCAGCTCCTTCCATAAGGAACTTTGCTTCTAAGAACTCACCCTTTCTGGCAACAAACACCTTTTGTTCCAGTGGATCATAGAAATAATATCCCATAGAATCTCTAGAATATCCAACAAAGATACACTTGGTGGATCGTACTTCCAATTTGTTTAGGGTGGGAGTCTTAACATAAGCCTCACATCCCCAAACCCTTAAGTATGATAGGGATGGAACTCTTCCATGCCATATCTCAAAGGGTGTCCTTTCCACCTTTTTGGTTGGGGCCATATTTAGAATACGAGCCACGAAGAGCAAAGCGAAACCCCAAAATGATAGAGGTAATGTGCTTCTAGCCATCATAGATAGACCATATCCAATAAGGTTCGATTCCTCCTCTTAGACACACCATTGTGTTGTGGTGTTCCAGGTGGAGTAAGTTATGAGACAATCCCACAACTCTTAAGATGATCTTGGAAAGCATCACTTAGGTATTCACCTCCTCTATCGGTACGGAGAACTTTAATTGACTTGTTGAGTTGATTTTCCACCTCATTCTTGAAGATTTTGAACATTTCAAAAGCTTCATCTTTGTGTCTTAATAAGTACACATACCCATAGCGACTATAATCGTCGGTAAAGGTAATGAAGTATCTTTCACCATTCCTAGTAATTGGCTTAAAAGGACCACATACATCCGAATGTATGATTCCTAATAAATCTTTTGCCCTTTCGTTAGTTCCACTAAAGGTGCCTTAGTCATTTTACCTTGTAAACAAGATTCACACACATCAAATGAATCACATTCATTTGTTTTTAAAAGACCATTCTTTTGAAGAGTTTGTATACGTTTCTTGTTTATATGACCAAGACGACAATGCCAAAGATAGGTATCACTCAAATCCAACTTGAGTTTTTTGGTGTTAGTATAGTACAATGAACTATTTAAAGTGTTGGACCAAAAGAACCAATGAGCCAAGATCAGAAAACCTCTATGTCCCACATGATATCACAACTGCTGAAGGCTTCATCAGCAGATTCGACAAGTGCTCAAGACTTCAACAGCTGAAGATCAAATACTGAAGACTTCAACAGCTGAAGACTAAAGTGCTGAAGCTCAACAGCTGAAGAACACAAGTGCTGAAGCTGAAGACCAAAGTGCTGAAGTCCAACAGCTGAAGAACACAAGTGCTGAAGCTGAAGACCAAAGTACTGAAGGTCAACAGCTGAAAAATACAAGTGCTGAAGCTGAAGACCAAGGTACTAAAGTTCAACAGCTGAAGAGTCCACAAGTGCTGAAGATCAACAACTGATGTACAAAGTCTGAAGACAAAGACTGAAGACATCAGCTGATGACATCTACTGAAGTCATCAACTGATGAAACGTCTGAAGTTCAAGTCTGAAGACCAAGTGCTGAAGTTTCAGTAGTTCGTCACAACAGCTGAAGAGTACTTCTTCAGTAGTTGTGTTTATCAGTAGTTTTATGTTTTTACTTTCAGTAGTTTTGTAAAACCACTGAAGAGCTTGTTCTTCAGTCGTTGTAGTTTCAATAGTTTCTTATCAGTAGTTTTGTAATAAGTAAACACTTAGCTTCTTGTAATAAGATGTCAGCTGCTTGAAATCTTCAGTAGTTTTAGTGTTTCAGTAGTTGTTAAATAACGGTTAAATGTCACTATCAAGTGACATCAGCCTACGTCATCTTTCCTTATATAAGGAAGAATGACCTAAATTGTAATTTAGCGAAAGCCATGCCAAAGCGTGTGATTGAATGAAATATTCCTTTTGCAGAAACTTTCTCTCTCTATAACTAATTCTGTTCATTGCTATATCTTTGGTATTCTTGCTCGAATTGTGCTAGTTGGTACTCTATTCCGTTGCTAAAATCATTCGAATCGATCAAACTAGATGCTGAGATCCTATCAAATGGTATCAGAGCTGGTTAATCATTGATCGATCTAACAATTGATCATTGAAACTGCTCATTTGCTCTAAGTTTGATCGAACAGGCAAATTCGCACGAATCTGTTATAGAGATTGAAGTGTTGGACCAAAAGAACCAATGAGCCTGATCAGAGAAACCTCTAAGTCTCACAGGACATCACAACAGCTGAAGAAGACCTGATCAGCTGTTCTACTAGTCTGAAGAATACAACTGCTAAAGTACGTCTGAAGTACTGAAAACAAAGACTGAGACAACAGCTGAAGATCTAAAGTCTGAAGACTTCAACAAGTACTGAAGACAAAGACTGAAGATCAACAGCTGAAAGACAAAGTCTGATGTTCAAGTACTGAAGACATCAGCTGATGCTAACAGCTGATGACAACAGCTGAAGAGGGCTTCTTCAGTTGTTGTGATGGTTTTTCTTCATCAGTAGTTTTCTTTTTCCTTCAGTAGTTTGTTTACTTTTCTGTAGTTTTGTTTCCATTTCAGTACTTGTAAACAACTGAAGAGGTTGTTCTTCAGTTGTTGTAGTATTAGTAGTTTTATGTTTTTTAGTAGTTGTAAATAAGATGTTTAACACTTAGGAACATTTGTAAGAAGATGTCAGTTGTTGACATCTTCAGTAGTTGTTAAACATCAGTAGTTATAAAACGGTTACATGTCACTTTCAAGTGACATCAGCCTACGTCATTCTTTCCTTTATAAGGAAGGATGACTCACCTGTAATCGTGCCATTGAGGCCGACAATCTTAATGCAATATTCCTTTTGTCAGATATTTCTCTCTCTATAACAAAATTCTTTTATCGCTTTATATCGAATGTTCTTGCTTGAATTTGTCTAATTCTGAGCTATTCCGCTGCTATATCTGTTCAATCGATTAAACCAAGAGGCTGAGATCCTAACAGAAAGGTTATCTTTCTTAACCTCCAGAGGTTTGTCTTCTCAAGAACTATCTGCATATGAGGATGATACAATCCTATGGCTCTTCAACAAAGAGTAGGATCAACTGGAGAAAGAAAGAAAGAAAACTGCAAGAGAGAAGTTGAGGGAGAAGAAGAAGAAAGAAGAAGAAGCTAGGCTCACTATAACTAAGAAGATATGTGAGAAAGCCTGGATGAAAGACTATCTCCGGGCTCATTCTCCAAAAACACTCTCTAGAAGCACTACACCAGAACCTACATAATAACCCTCGAAACAATCCCCTCAGCCTTCCAAACATCTTTCGTTAAAGTAATTCAAGGCAACGAAGACAAAGCTCAGAAATTGCACAACTCTAAGCGATATCATTTCTGAGAAAGACTATATCAAACTGACTTATGTTGATGGATCTTCATGTTCCCTCATAAGTGATCAATTTCTTGATCTACCCAAAGGAACACTTGACCATGCTGTTAGACTTCTTGGTCTCAACTATGACTCCTTAAACGATGAAGAGAAGAAGATAAGAAGAAAGCTGGTGACTCTACAAGATATAAAGAAAGGGGACAAGATTCCTGGTCAGCCTTTTGTGCCTATAAAGAAAATCATCCAGTGGAAGTTCGATCAAGCATCTCAAAACTTTGTTATGGAGAGAGAATGGAGAAAGCAACAGGTTGAATGCCTCCTCTCTGCTACACTCTAGTAGATTTGACATTGTTGAGTTAGCAGAGAAACCATTCTCCAATCCCTCCAACTCCGAAAGTATTGCTCATATTAGAAGTCACCTTAGCAGCCTTCATCTTGTTGAGCTAACCGCAAGAGCAAAGATTGAAGAGGAGTTGAAAATGAGACAGAAGGAAGACAAAGAAAGGTCAACCACCAAAGGCACATCCTTTCTATAGATGGTGGAAGGCCCTGAATTGGAACCAATAGTTAGATGGGAGTATGACAACAACTCACATCAACCAACTCTTTTCAAAGGGACCCAACAGAGGTTGCATATCATTAAGGGTAACCGACTGGATTTCCTGTCAACTAATGATTTGTACAAGCTTCTCAGCACTACTTCTGGGAAGAACAAAGAAACTGATAAATATATGCTTTCCCTGGTGCTGAAAGTTTTGAGGAGCAGGAACAAGTGAGGTTTTGGTAGCATCAGCCTAGGGGGACTTTGTTGGATCAAGAAGAAGGCTGGTGCAACCAAAACCAATTCACTTGTATAATTTTGGTACATCTAATAAAAGACTTTAGAAGCCAAGTATGGAACTTTTGAAGGAATATAAAGTTCTTCCGAAGACAAAGTGCAAGATCAACTTCCAAAGACAAACTCTACTTCTGAAGACAAAGCGTTCACTTCCGAAGATCAAGTCTTAGAAGAAAAGATGAGAAGTGAACTTCTAATATATGAAAAATAGAAGAAGTCCATCAAGCCTCGAAAGAAGTAGCCTCTTCGTAAGTATAAGTGGCATCGGCAGAACTTGTTCTTCCAAAGCCAACTACTATTCAGAAGACACTACTATGAACCAGTGGACATAAGTATGGCGTCTCTGACACTCCGCCGTAGACCTTTTAGATACTACATGGCGTTTTCTCAAAAGCCATGTAGTTGACCATATTTTATTCCACTGTTCACCTTTATTAGTTAGTATAGTTGCCAACTTTAGTTGCTGAAAAAAGGTACGTCATGGACATGTCATGACTAGTGTCTTATCTAAGATACCTTAAACTATAGCTTTGTTGTATTTGCTTTAGTTAGAGGATTCCAGCTGGTATCAAAGTATATCTGACTGCAGGCAGTAGTATATATAGTTTCTCATTGTAACTCATGAAACATGCTTGTAAGAGTTTTTTAATACTTTGAGTTGAGAAGAAATATATCCAAGTACCTTGAAAATTATCTCTTTGTGTTCTTTGCTACTTATGATATTATTATCAACTCTTAAAAAAGACTCTTCTTCATCTGATCCGAGTGTAGTATAAGTGAGTTTGAGAGAAAACCAAGTGTTAAGTGACAAAACCAATCTTGCATGAATCCCGAGGGGATTATGGTGGACCGAACAATGGTGGAGGCGGTGATGCAATGGAAGTCACTGAATACGCCTTCCGAGATTCGTTGTTTCTTGGGTTTGGCGGGCTATTACACAAGATTCATGTAAAACTTCTCTAAGATAGTTCTCCGTTGACTAAACTGACCCGAAAGGATGTGAAGTTTGTATGGGATCCAAATCAGGATAATGTTTTTCGGGAGTTAAAGGCAAGGTTGACTCAAGCTCCAGTCTTGTCATTACCCGAAGGAAGCGAGAATTTGGAGGTCTATTTAGATGCTTCCTCCTCGAGGTTGGGATGTCTGTTGATGCAGAGAGGGAAGGTTTTAGCCTATGCATCCCGACAACTAAAAGTTCATGAGGTTAATTATCATACTCATGACTTAGAGCTAGCAGTTGTGGTCTTTGCGTTAAAGATTTTGAGGCACTACCTGTATGGGACAAGGGCATCATATTCACTAACCACAAGAGCTTGAAGTATTTCTTAAGAAGAAAGATTTAAACATGATCAGAGGAGATGGTTGGAGCTCATATAGGATTATGATTGTGAGATCCATTACCATCCGGTAAAGCCAACGTGGCGGCGGATGCCCCCAGCCGAAAGGAGAGACCCGAACCAATTCAGGTAAGGCTTGTGAGTTGGTTATGACCTCCGACGTGATGAAGCAAGTTAAGGAGTTTCAAGATGAGACATTAAATGAAGATCATCTTAACTCTGAAAGAATGCGATAGGTCTGTCATAGAGTTGGGTGAAAACACACTTGGTGTTAGAACTCGATTCAGACGAATGTGGATTCCTTGTTTGGGGATCTACGTGTGAAGTATGGATGAAGCTCATAAAACTCGACACTCCACTCATCCCAGTGCTACAAAGATGTACCAAGATATGAAGAAAGATATTGGTGGTAGGGTATGAAACGTGATGTGGTGGAGTATGTGAGTAAGTGCCTTACTTGCTTCTAAGTGAAGGTCGAGCATCAAAAGCGTACGGGAAGATCCAACCTTTGGTATACAAAGGGAAGTGGGAGCACATCACCATGGACTTTATTACGAAGTACCGCGTACCGCGCGAGGATATGATGTTATATGGGTGATAGTTTTTCGTTTCACGAAGAGTGCTCACTTCCTCCGATTCGCGAGACATATTTCATGTGAAAGGTTAGCGGATCTGATCATTAAAGATATTTGTAACTCGTCATGGTGTGCCGATGTCTATTGTGTCTCATTGTGACACACGGTGAAAACAACTGCACTGCTTGTTTGAAAGGAAAACAGCACAAGGTTTCATTCCCACCTATTGAAGAACCAAAGTCCACTGCCTGCTTAAACTTCTTCACATGGATCTCTTTGGTCTGGGAGAGTGATGAGCATGGACACAGAAGAAATACTGTCTGGTAATTGTGGATGATTACTCCAGATTTGTATGGACTTTCTTTCTACATTCAAAGATGAAGCTGCACAGAAGATCATAAACTTTGTGTTGTATGTGAGATTGAATAAGCAGTTTTCCCTCCCCGTCAAGTGTAAATGGAAACAGAATTCAGGAACAATACACTTGATGAGTTTACCTTTCAAGGGAATAAAGAGCAGTTTAGTATTCCAAGAACTCCTGAACAGAATGGAGTTGTGGAGAGAAAGAACAGGACCTCATTGAAGCTGCCAGGTCTAGGTTGGCTGATTCTGGACTGCCATTGACCTTTTGGGCTGAAGCTGTCAACACAGCATGCTATGTGCAGAATAGAGTGTGCTAATAAATCAGAGGTTGATGAAGACTCCATATAAGGTTCTACATCATTTGGCCCCTCTCATTTCATTTTTAGAGCATTGGGTGTCCATGTTTCATTCTCAACACAAAGGATCAGCTCCATAAATTTGATCCTAAGGTGGATGCAGGGTACTTTGTGGTTATTCATCAACTTGCAAGGCATACAGAGTCTTCAACTGCAGAACAAAGATGGTTGAAGAGACTCTACATGTCAAGTCATGAATCTCCAAAGGACAGATTCCACAAAGCCCTGTGGAGCTCTTTGATTTGGACATACTGCAATATGTTCCTTATCAATCTCCTGCTGTTGCTCCTGTCAACAGTTCACTACCTGGTGTTACTACTGAAGATGGTGATGATAGTTGTAATCACCTCTTCAAGTTTAGTGACCAACTGTCTGAGTCCTCTAAACCTGATGCTCCTGTAGCTCCAGCAGCACCATCCACAACAAATGCTGATGAGATTTCTGCATCCTCAACATCATTTGAGTTGCCACCATCTTCATGGTTTCAAGAATGCATCAACATCTATGCTGCTGAAGACTACAAACACTTGCACAGATTTGATTGTTTACCAAGAGCTGAAAATCACCCAATGTCTCAAATCCTTGGTGATATCAATGCTGGTGTTTCAACCAGAAGCCAGTTGTCCAATTTTGCTTCTATGCTCTCTTCATCAGTCAGCTAGAGCCGAAGAACTATCATGTTTGCTTTGAGAGACAATGGATGAAGCCATGCAGCTTGAGCTTCTTCAGTTCAAGAAACAGCAAGTGTGGGAGCTGTTCCTCTACCCCCCAGGAAAGTGTGCAATAGGCACTAAATGGGTGTTTAGGAATAAAACTGATGAAAATGGGTTAATTGTTAAGAACAAGGCCAGACTGGTTGTGCAGGGGTTTGCACAAGAAGAAGGTATTGATTATGATGAAACCTTTGCCCTGTAGCCAGACTGGAGGCAATTAGATTGTTTTTAGCCTATGCTGCACTCCACAATCTTAAAGTTTTTCAAATGGATGTCAAAAGTGCTTTTCTATATGGTACAATAAAAGAAGAAGTTTATGTGTGTCTCAACACCAGGCTTTGGATAATAAGCACCCAGAATGGGTATATAAGCTTGATAAAGCTCTTTATGGGTTGAAACAAGCACCTAGAGCCTGGTATGAGACCTTATCAAACTTCTTCTACAGATAATTTCACTAGAGGCTCCATAGATAAAACTTTATTTATTAAGAAGGTGGATCAGCATAAGCTACTTGTTCAAATTTATGTTGATGATATTATATTTGCATCCTCTGATCCCAATTGTGTGAGGATTTCCAAACCTTATGCAACAGAAGTTTGAAATGAGTGCAATGGGAGAATTACAGTTCTTTCTAGGTTTGCAAATCAAACAAAAAGCTGATGGAATTTTCATTCATCAGTCTAAATAAACAAAAGATCTTTTGAATAAGTTGATTTACAAAACTGTAAACCCTGTTTACTCCCATGGCAACACCACACAATTGGATGTTGATCAGAAAGTTAAAGGTGTTGATGAAACCCTTTACAGATGTATGATTGGTTCCTTGATGGATTTAACAGCTTCTAGACCAGATATTATGTTGCTACATGTGTTTGTGCTAGATTTCAGGCTGCACCTAAGGAGTCTCATCTGATTGCAGTCAAGAGGATCTTTAGATATCTGCAAGGTACACAATCTCTAGGCTTATGGATTCCACTGGACATTCTTGCAAATTAGTTGCTTTCTTGATAGTGACTATGCAGGGTGTAAGTTGACCAGGAAATCAACTTCTGGTGGATGCCAATTCCTAGGCAACTGTTTGATTTCTTGGCAGAGTAAGAAACAAACATCTGTTGCTACATACACTGCTGAAGCCGAGTACATTGCTGCTGCAAGTTGTACATCCTAAATACTCTGGCTTCAGAATCAACTTTTGGATTATGGCATTACAGAGACTAAGACTCCATTATTAATGGATAGTGCTTGAGCTCTTTGCATTGTCAAAAATCCTGTCCAGCACTCTAGGACCAAACATATAGAAATTAGACATCATTTTATAAGAGATTGTTTGAAAAGGGTCTAATTAATCCTATGTTTGTGCCCAGTGCTGATGAGCTTGCAGACATTTTTACTAAGCCTTTGGATAGTTCAACTTTCCACAACCTGGTGTTAAGGCTTGGTATGCTGCAGCTAGAATAAGTGACAACTACTGATGATCTCAGTAATTACTAATGATCATTGTAACCATGTCACATATAAGTACTGATGAGTTATTTTACCCTCAGTAGTTTTTATAACTACTGAAGGCTAAATGCTTAAGTACTGTACTTTATCTGTTCTAAACTACTGATGTAGTTACAACTACTGAAATCAGTAGAAACAGATAAGTACTGATGTCCTATGAAACAACTGAAAACAGCAAAAAAGGCTGATGAGTAAGTGTTGAGGACAGTATGAAACAGCTGAAAGGCTATGAATTGACGACAACTACTGATGAGTACTCTCTCTTCAGTAGTTCACAAACTGCTGTTTCTTTATAAACAACTGAAGCAATACCATGTCTTCAGTAGTTTCACAACTACTGATGACTAACACCAAGTCTTCAGTTGTTTACAACAACTGATGGCAAAACCACGGCTTCAGTAGTTTCACAACTACTGATGGCTAATACCAAGTCCTCAGTTGTTTCAACATCTGAAGTCCAACTTGTCTTCAGTAGTTTTAAAACTACTGATGCCTAAATCAGAGACTTCAGTTGTTTCAACGTCTGATTGAACACCATGTCTTCAGTTGTTTTATAACTGCTGACCACACCAATACCATCAGTCGTTTCAAACCTCTGAAAGTTAATACCACGTCATCAGTAGTTTCAAATACTGATGACTAACACCAAAACCTTCAGTCGTTTCATAACCTGTACCCTATATATACCTGATCCCTCTTTCAGAGTTTTTCATTCTTTCACGACCTAAAATTTCAAAAGCTCTGAAAACCTTTCACCTTCATTAATGGCGACCAGCAACTCAAGCCTCGACACAACTGTGTCGCGTACCTCACAAAATCGCCCTTCTGGACCAAATTGATAATGCTATAGATCTTATGGTCCAATCCCCACTGAAACGGCTTTCCTCTTAAATCCAATCATTTATGCCGATTCGCTACATCAGTTTTGGACGAATGCGACCGTTAATGGAGAATCTATCCATTCGTCATCAACTCATAAGGTGGTCATCTCTACTGCTACCATCCGCCAGATATTACTGTTAGATGATGCTGCCTCCCTGTTGGATATCCTAAGCGCCAACTTGATCTTTCATTTGGACAAACATGGATATCAGGGTGATCTTAGTGCTTCAACATCCTGAAGAAACATTTTCCAGATGCTGAACGATTAATATTTCATATGGTAAATGTTTGCCTGGCCCCGAAGACTTCCTCTTGGGATCAACTGTCTTCCAGATGGCAACAGGTACTGTTCTCTATCCTTGAACAAGAACCACTAAACTTTTCTGAAAACATTTTTCTTGAACTCAAGGATATGGCCACAAAACCACTTTCTAACCGTTGGATACTATATCCTCGGTTATAATGGCCATAATAGAGAATCAGCTTTCTGCTGAGGGACTAGTTGGTCTGGGAGTCCCTGCTTTGGCTGTATTGCCGGAGGTATACTCCCGACACAACACTGACCAAATCTCTCACAGGCTGCCAAGCTGCGCAAACCCACGCAGCTGGAACCCACAGCCTCCACTTCCACATCCAAAGTCCCCTCCAAACCCACAAAGAAGAAGCCTAAGAAAGCTACTCAGGGAATTGAGTCCCCTGTGGATGCTCCTGCTGCACCAAACGCAGGTTATCTCTACTGGACCTAACCCCCCAGTAGAGACTATGACTCCACCAACTGAAGCCGCTCAGGTTTCCTCTCAAAAGGAACCTGAAGCAACCACTCAAAGGGAAGCCACACTGCTGGGATCCTCCTCACTTGAGGGGATTACCATTGAAGAGCACCACTTGTCCCGGGTGCACACTGCTTCCACACCCTCTCCTGATGCAACCGCCCCTCAAAGCCCTACAATAATTGTTGCAAAGGTGCTGACACAGTTGCATTCCTCACCCCCACCCAGACACCATTACTACTGGGATAACCTCAACACCTGAGGGGGAGGATCACAATGCTTCTGTCAACCCACAGCACAGGGGTTATCATGTTCATCTTCTAGTGTAGATAAGGAGGTGCGAACTTCTGGTGGGCTGCCACTGTCTCTGACTCAGCAAATGACCAGGGTGCAGTTGGTAACATCTCTAAGACCTCACCAGTGGCAACAGCTGATGAAGGACATAGTCCTGAGGCTGGAAGTCCCCAGAACCGAGAACAAGGGGCACATGCTATAATTGATCTACACTCAAGGCATGTTCATCCGACTCTGTCAGGAGGTCAGGTGATTCAGTATCAACTGATGATGACCTGAGCTTTTCTATGATGTAGTTGCTCAAAACACCATTCTAGAGGATGAGGTTAGCAGACTCAAGAGCTGCTGGCCAAGATGTCTCAGGATGCAAGTCCATCTGCCACCACAATACACCCACAGATGGCACCTTCTTCTGAAGGTCCCCTACACACTGAGCCAGTATACTTCCAAGCCACCAGCCTCTGCTTTCGGCACTGATTCTCAGGAACAGAACCATCCTGATCAATCAGTTGCTACCCTTCAAAAATCCCTACCTCTCATCACTCCCATGATCACAGATATAGTGATCAAAGCCATTGATGAGAGGCTTCCTACAATACAACCCTGGTGGAGGAGTTGGTGACTAAATCCCTTTCTACTGCTCAAACCCTTGCACCCAATGCAACCAAAAGGGGGAGAGTCAGTTAGTTAAAGGAAAAAGGAAGAGGATAGATAGGGAGAAGGCGAAAGAATCTGAGTTTGTAAATGAGAAGGAGAAGGAGAGTGTGAAGGGAGCTGAAGTGAATGAAAGTCAAAAAGACTTTCATGTCACATATCAAAAGAGGAAAAGGAGAGTCTGAGAAGGAGAAGGAGCTGAATGATATGGTGAAAGAAGCTGACGCCAACCATAACCGTTCAATGGATAAAATCATTGAGCAGTTATATAGGAGGGTTTTGACATCAAACAACTAGACTCCGAGATCAGAAGGTTGGAAACAGAGGAGATCACTCAAGATGGGCTAGCTATGATGCCTTAGAAAGAGAAAGGCTGGAATAATGACAGATTTATAGCCAAATACTTGGGAAGATCTCTGATTGAAATAGGGCCTGGACCAGGGACAACATCTTGGCAATAACCACCAAGATTTGTTCGTCTGAAGCATACTCCAAAGGTTTAGTGATTGAGGTATTGAATGAAGCTGGGGTGGAATCGAAAAGAACTGACAAAATTTACCAAAGCTCCCTTACAGCCAAAATGCTAAAACAGTCTGAAAAGCCTCAATCATCAAAATCACTATCTCCACAACCCACTAAAACAACCCCTTTACCCTCTAAACCAACCATCCAACCCACAAAACCAAATCCTTTACCCCCAAAACCCACTGCCAGTGATGTACCTAGCCAAAAGAAAAGAAAGGTACTGAGGCCTGATGAAGATGAAGAGGAGGATGAAGACAGACTGCCACTCTCTGCAGTTATTACTTTGCCTAAGGCTAAACCAATGTCCATCACTCCTGCTTCTCAAATGCATGATGTATGATAAAGATTGAAGAGGAACAATGCAAAGACATGATGAGAAATGCTGAAAAGCATTGACAAAGCATATGCCACATCCTCTTCATGATTAGCATGAAGAAAGAAGTATTAAGATTGTACACCCTTGCTAATACCTTTCAATACCAAAGGGAAAGAGTAAGGATATGGCCTGATCCTAGGGTGGCACACGGATTGTCAAGAAAGAAATTCCTTCAAAATACAAGGGCCAAGTGAAGAGAGTTGTCGACGAAGACATCACTGTGGTTCTTGTAGTGTCCCCTTGGAAATTGTTGAAGAGTTCAAGAAAGCCTATGAAGCCAAACAACCACCTCAAAAGATGTTAGAGAACAAAATCATAAAGAAGGGATTGGTTTACAAAAGACTTGAAAACTTCAAACAAGAAGAGCTCAACCTGCTCTTAGAAGGGACTCATCCAGATGAGTTTGCTTATAGACAAATAACCACGGTTGAGCTCAAGAATGGAAAACAGGCAAGTACATATCTGAAGTGTATGGCCGAGAAGGATTATTTGATGGTGTGCCCGAGGTGCTAACAATGGATGAGCAAATCATGTTTCTAAGGGCTTACACCCGGGAATCATATAGGCTGGTACACGGGAAGTAGATCTCATGGTTGGGGTAACAGCTCGGTGTCCAAGTCCCCAATACAGAGCTCCCAACCATATCATGCCAAACAGATCATCAGAGACTTCTTCCCAGGCCGGTGCTGAAAAAGGGTCACTTCTCATCTGATCAAGAGGATAAAAAGACCAATCTATTGCCAAAATAAGTGGGACTCATCAATAACTTAGAGGTTTTGGCTGCATTGGTTCAGGGGGAGTTTGTTGGACCAAAAGAAACAATGAGCTGATCAGAGAAACTCTAAGTCCCACAGGACATCACAACAGCTGAAGAAGACCTGATCAGCTGTTCTACTAGTCTGAAGAATACAACTGCTGAAGTACGTCTGAAGTACTGAAGACAAAGACTGAGACAACAGCTGAAGATCTAAAGTCTAAAGACTTCAACAAGTACTGAAGACAAAGACTGAAGATCAACAGCTGAAAGACAAAGTCTGATGTTAAGTACTGAAGACATCAGCTGATGACAACAGCTGAAGAGGGCTTCTTCAGTTGTTGTGATGGTTTTTCTTCTTCAGTAGTTCTCTTTTCTTTTCAGTAGTTTGTTTATTTTCTTTTCAGTACTTGTAAACAACTGAAGAGGTTGTTCTTCAGTTGTTGTAGTGTCAGTAGTTTTATGTTTTCAGTAGTTGTAAATAAGATGTTTACACTTAGGAACATTTGTAAGAAGATGTCAGTTGTTGACATCTTCAGTAGTTGTTAAACATCAGTAGTTATCAAACGGTTACATGTCACTTTCAGTGACATCAGCCTACGTCACTCTTTCCTTTATAAGGAAGGATGACTCACCTGTAATCGTGCCTTTGAGGCCGACAATCTTAATGTAATATTCCTTTTGTCGGATATTTCTCTCTCTATAACAAATCTTCTATCATTTTATATCGAATGTTCTTGTTTGAATTGTCTAATTCTGAGCTATTCCGCTGCTATATCTGTTCAATCGATTAAACCAAGGGCTGAGATCTTAACA
>JACCIX010000125.1:0-27723 GCA_025506515.1 Flaveria trinervia | reverse complement strand
AGGAAGAGGTTTGGGCTGCAGCATTTTCCTTGATCTTCCAGTCCACCCTTTGGCTGATCTTGGACGATGAGCTTGTAGAAGCTTTTGCAGCATGGTCTTCTTCCGAAACTTCTTTCTTTTCGGAAGAAGTCCTTACCACCTTTTCTTCCGAAGCAGTCTTCTTCTGGGATGGTTTCAAGGGAGCTTTCTTGTTCTTCCGAACCTTAGTAGCTTTTGCTTCTGAAGCCATTTTCCCTTTGGAACAAAGAGTTCTTCCGAAAGTAATTGGCTTTGGAAACTAGCTTTCCTTCTTCAACTCTTGAACCATATGGAAAGGTCCAAATGTGGAACCTTCCCTGACTCCTTCATTCCTAACATTATTGGCATAATGTGTGCTTGCAGGATTGTAGTAACAATCTTTTGCCATATGATTTTGCAGGCCACACATGATGCATGCAATGTTAGTCTTTTGGGAAGTGAGGGTTGCTGTTTCTTGGTTTTTTTCTTCGTCAGCAACCTTCCCTTCAACTTCTAATCCTTTGGTAGGACAGGAATGCTGGTATTACATTCCTATCCTGAGTCAGAAGTACCCAACACTTGGAAACCAGCTGAAACAAAGACACCTTTCTATTTAGGATCAATTTTCAGTTTGGATTCAGCCACATTCTTAGTAGTTCTCCTAGCAGCTTTAGCTTTGCTTCTTCTGGCTTTGATGGTTAGGATTTGATCATCACCGAAAGCGATAGGCGTATCTACCTGTTTCTTCCCTGTGGTGGCCACTATTGGTGCCTCATCTTTTAACTCTGGAAAGAAAGGGTTAGCAGTTGGAACCTCTTGCTCTTTAGTACCATCTAGGCTGCTGATAGACTCATAGGAGTGTGGTGGAGCAATTTCATTGGTTCCCAACCCTTCTTTGTTCTAATAACAGAGTTTGGAATGGGAGGATGATGCAAGAATAGCTTGGAAGTTTTGCTCAGAGATAGCATGCTTCCTGGCCTGAGCCTCAGCAGTGACAAGCTGAGCTTGAGCCTCAGACAATTTGGATATCAGATCCTTGATTTGAGTCTTGTAGTTGGTGTGTTCATGTTTCAAAAGAGATACAGTTTTCTCCAACTCATCAATTTCTTTTGATAGTCAGATTCAGCTCTTTTAAAATCAGATTTTAGAAAATTTAAAGACTCAATGTCAGATCTGATTTCCATATTGTAATCCTGATAGAGTTTAACTTTATCTATACAGGCTGGAGTGCAAAGATGTTCATATACCTGGGCATCATCTGTTCCGGCCATGAGAGCTTGAGCAGGAGTCACATCCTGTACCATGAAGCTCCAGTCAACTTCTTGAGCCATTGGCTGTCTCAGTTGACTTCTCAGTGGGCTTTGAGTTGAGGGATGTGTGGAGGCCTGTGGGGTTCCCAGATTGGTCTTGGGAGCCTTGCATTCCCTTGCAAAATGACCCAGTGGTTACAATTGTAACACTTTGCTACGGTTTTGTCAAAACCGAACTTGCTGGTAGTTGGGTTTTAAGGGAAGTGCCTTCCAGTTCTCTTAAAGAACTCTTTGCTCTGTAAGTTAAAAGAGCCATTTGCTGGACAATGTCCACGTACTCTACGTCATCTGGGCTGAAGCACTCAAGATCATCAAAGCAGTATTGAAAATCTCCTGAGTGTCCACCTCCTAAGACAAAGGCACAACTTACCTGGAAGGAGTTGTGTTGAGCCTGTTGAGACCTTGGAGTCTCAGGATAAGTGATGTAGGGACCAGATGAGCAGGATCGCTGCTGATAAGTCAGGAAGTGCTAAGGTTGAGGGGTTAATGAGCCTTCAGCAACCATTAAAGTGTTGCTAGCAGGAAGACTCATGGATCTGCTTGTTTGATGGCCTTTCTTACTCACCATCTCTAGACGGTATCCATCAAGGATGCCATAGAGCTCAGACATGGAAAGAGTGTTCAAGTTTTCTGTTCTTTTGATAGAGACACAGTAGAATGTCCACTCATTTGGAAGAGCACTCATGAACTTTCTGGTGAGATCTCTAAGTTCAAGAGTGATCTTTACAGACTGAGGGAAGAGATAAGATCCATGTACCTGAAGTACTACTGGCTGAGGGTCTCTCCAGCAATATGAGTGAAGTTCTCGAACTACTGCTTCAGTGAGTCCTTCTTTGAGTCGTTGGAGCAAGAATACATCTGAGCAAGTGCATCAAACAATTCTTTGGCAGTCTTGCAATGCTCAAACCCCACCATAATAGAGTTCGGTATTGCAGTCATGAGAATAGTCATAGCATTGCTGTTGATGTCCATCTTCTTTCTGTCTTCATCAGAATAGTCCTCGACAGATTTTTCTATCATGGCCCCGTTTCCACCAGGTGAAGCCACCTTTGGTTTGTACGGTCCATTGACAATCGAGTTCCACATCTTGCTGTCTTGGTATCTGATGAAGCCTTCCATTCTTCTACTCCAAGACCTGAAGTTTTCAGGGGTGATGATTGGCGCTTTGGTCATCATCCCCATTTCTACTTCAGATTTGTTGAGGGCCATTTGAGGAAGTGAGTGGTAGGGAGGAGTGAAAACAGGCTGATTTGGATGGTTAGATCACGCAATCAAGAGCCTAAGATGCTCTGATACCATTGCAGGATCAGTGTTTGTCACTTAAACACAAATATTTTCTCTCAAACGCACCTAGAATCACACTCGGGTAAGAATCAAGAAGAGTTGATCACAATATGAAAAGTAACTAAGAACACAGAAAGATAATTTCAAGATACTTTTATATATTGATTCTCAACTCACAATACAAAGGACTCTTACAAGCAGATTTCTCTCTGTTTTAGGAATTACAAGGAGAACCTATATATAATACTATCTACAGCAGGATATACTTTGATACCAGCTGGGATCCTATACCTAAAGTCTATACTACAAGACTAAAGATTAAGGTATCTCGGATAAAGTCTTATCTGAGATTAGGTAGTCAGGACATGTCCCTGACTTCCTTTTTGTCACCAACTAAAGATGGTAACGGTACTATCATGAAAAGGTAAGCGGTGGAATAAAGTATGGTCAACAACATGGTTCTTTAGGAAGAAGCCATGCTGTATCAGAAGTCTGCAACGGAGTGTCAAAGACCATACTTGTGTCCACTGGCCATAGCAGTGTCTTCCGAAGGTTAAATGGTTTCGGAAGAGTAAGTACTTCCGAAGTCACTTTATACTTCGGAAGAGGCTGCTTTTTCCAAGACTTGGAGACTTCTTCATCATACTTCGGAAGTGGTCTTCACTTTATTCTTCGAAGTCTTGAACTTCGGAAGTATGCATTTGTCTTCGGAATTAGAATTCTGTCTTCAGAAGTAGAATTCTGTCTTCAGAAGCTGGACTTTTCCTTTGTCTTCGGAAGAACTCTACAACCTTCGGAAGTTCCATGAAGAGCTTCGGAAGCCTTTTGCATGCAGCATCAAAATAACTTAAGTGATATAGTTTTGGTTGCATTAGCCTTCTTCTTGATCCAATAGTTTGATTCCACCACTCTATCATTAACTCTATCATAATATTCGATCCTAGTGAGAATCTCAATCTCACTACCCAGTCAAATAAAAGGGCTTGACTATGAAGAAGTATATGCTCCTATTGCAAGACTAGAAGCTATATGAATCTTTTTGGCTTATGCTTCATGCCAAAACTTCATATATTATCAAATGGATATCAAAACTACATTTTTGTATAGTGAAATAAAAAAGGATACTTATGTTTTTCAACCACCAGGTTTTGAAGATCCAGATCATCCTAAATATGTTTACAAGTTAGACAAAGCACTTTATGGCTTACATCAAGCATTGCGTGCTTAGTATGCTACTCTTACTGAACATTTGCTTGCAGTGGTTATACAAGAGGTGCTATTGATAAAATTTTATTCTTAAAAGAGATTGGTGATGATCTTATTCCCATTAAAGTTTATGTTGATCATATTATCTTCGAATCTACGATTGATGATTTATGCAAGGAATTTGAAGTCGTGATGAAGAAGAAATCTTGGATGAATTCTCTTTGAGAAATGTCATTTTTCTTGGAAATTCAAGTTAAAGAAGATGATAAAGGTATATTGATACATAAAAAAAATTATGTTCACAGTATCCTTGAAAAGTACAAATTTCAAGATTCTAATATTGCTCCACTCCTATGTCTTCTCGTCCTTCTTTAACTCCAAATCTCACTAGAGAAGATGTTGATCAACACATGTACACCTCAATGATTGGCTCTCTAATGTATCTTACACAAGCAGGCTAAACATCATATTTCATGTTTGTCAGTGTGCACGTTATCAAAGTAATCCAAAGGAATCGCACATGAAAGCAATCAAGCAGATTTTTAAAGATCTCAAGGCCCAACAAAATTTGGATTGTGGTATCCTAAAAATTCCAATTTCAATTTATATACTTACACTAACAGTGATTATGAAGGATGTAACTTGGACAGGAAGTCAACACTGATGGATGTCAATTTCTTAGCAATAGGTTGATTTCATGGCACGGAAAAAAGTAGCAAACGATGTCCACATCAACTGCAGAAGATGAATATATGGTCGCTTCAAGTTGTTATTCATAGATTTTTTTGATAGAACAACTACTACTTGAATATGTCTATAACATATATGACATCAAAATCTTGTGTGATAATACAACACTTCTTAACATTATAAGAATCCAATTCAACATTCAAAACAAAACACATCAATATCTGAATACATTTTATCTATGATTGTTTTGAATGGAAACTAATTTATTTGGAATTTGTTTCTTAGATGACAACATCGCTGATTTATTTACTAAGGCGTTTGATCATTCCAATTTGACTTGTTAGTTCAATATATGGGCATGATTAACTTTGGTTAACATTTATTCTTAAACCCTTTTGAAAAATATTTTCCTTTTTAATTACATTGTTATTCTTTGTTTAGATAATCACAATTTTAGGGGGAGAAAATTTGAAAGAGTTCTGAAAAAGATTTTGTACTTAGGGGGAGTAAATAGCTTGAAGAAAAACACAAAAAGATACCGGTTTTAAAAAATTTGAGAAAATTACATTTTAAATATTTTAAAGGAAATAATAATACAATTTTTTTATTTTGATTCATTACATCTGAAGGTATACAAGAAACTAACTTGTATTATATTTAATATGTTGATAGGCTCGACGATCAAAAATGAAAAGCACTATGTAGTGTGATACACTAAAAGTAAACTTCTATGTATGAAGTGGGTAACACACCAAGATTTTTTGAATACACTAATTCCATTACTTTTTGATTCAGCTCATTTCATATATATATATATATATACATATATATATATA
Organism: Flaveria trinervia; assembly: GCA_025506515.1. NCBI lineage: Eukaryota > Viridiplantae > Streptophyta > Magnoliopsida > Asterales > Asteraceae > Flaveria > Flaveria trinervia. The sequence goes on along the minus strand of JACCIX010000125.1, from coordinate 22,400 downwards.
TATATACACACATATATATATATACATACATATATATATATATATACACATATATATATATACATATATATATATATATCTATATATATACATATATATATATATATATATGTATATATATATACATACATATATATATATATATATATATCTATATATATACATATATATATATGTACATATATACCTATATATATATATATGTATATATATATATATATATATGTATATATATGTATATGTATATATATATATATGTATATGTGTGTATATATATATGTGTGTTGGATCAAGAAGAAGGCTAATGCAACCAAAACTTTGTCACTTAAGTTATTTTGGTGCTGCATGCAAAAGGCTTCCGAAGCTTAGCATGGAACTTCCGAAGGTTGTAGAGTTCTTCGAAGACAAAATGAAAGATCAACTTCCGAAGACAGAATTCTACTTCCGAAGACAAGTACATACTTCCGAAGTTCAAGACTTAGAAGAATAAAGTAAAGACCACTTCCGAAGTATGAAGAAGTCTCCAAGCCTTGGAAGAAGCAGCCTCTTTCGAAGTATAAGTGGCTTCGGAAGACTTACTCTTCCGAAGCCATTTAACCTTCGGAAGACACTGCTATGAACCAGTGGATACAAGTATGGTCTCTAACACTCCGCTGCAAACTTCTGATACAGCATGGCTTTTCCTAAAGAGCCATGTTGTTGACCATACTTTATTCCACTGTTCACCTTTTCATGATACTACATGTTATCAACTTTAGTTGGTTACAAAAGGTAAGTCAAGGCCATGCCCTGACTACCAAATCTCAGATAAGACTTATCCAAGACACCTTAATCTTTAGTCTTGTAGTATAGACTTTAGCTATAGGATCCCAACTGGTATCAAAGTATATCTGGCTGTAGATAGTATTATATATAGGTTCTCCTTGTAACTCATTGAGAGAATCATCATCTGCTTGTAAGAGTCTTGTATTTTGAGTTGAGAATCGATATATAAAAGTATCTTGAAAATTATCTTTCTATGTTCTTTATTACTTTATATATTGTGATCAACTCTTGCTGATTTTTCTCATATCCGAGTGTTGTTCTAGGTGAGTTTAAGAGAAAACATTGTGTTTAAGTGACAAACACCGATCCTGCAATTGGTATTAGAGCTCCTCAGGCTCTTGATGGCGTAATCTTACCATCCAAATCAATCTGTTTTTACTCCTCCCTACCATTCACTCACTCAATGGCCCTTAACAAATGCGAGGTAGAGATAGGAACAATGACAAAAGCTCCCATCATCACCCCTGAAAACTTCAGGTCTTGGAGTAGAAGAATAGAAGGCTTCATTAGATACCAAGACAAAACTATGGAACTCCATTGTCAATGGACCGTACAAGCCAAAGGTGGCATCACCTGGTGGAAATGGTGCCATGATAGAGAAGGCTGTCAAGGACTATCTGATGAAGACAGAAAGAAGATGGACATCGATAGCAATGCTATGACTATTCTCATGACTGCAATACCGAACTCTATTATGGTGGGGTTCGAGCATTGCAAGACTGCCAAAGAATTATTTGATGCACTTGCTCAGATGTGCTCAAGCTACAATGAGTCAAAGAAGGACTCACTGAAGTAGCAGTTCGAGAACTTCACTCATATTGCTGGAGAGACCCTCAGCCAGCAATACTTCAGGTACATGGATCTTATCTCTTCCCTTCAGTCTGTGAAAATCACTCCTGAACTTAGAGATCTCACCAGAAAGTTCATGAGTGCTCTTCCCAATGAGTGGACATTCTACTGTGTCTCTATCAAGAGAACAGAAAACTTGAACACTCTTTCCATGACTGAACTCTACGGCATCCTTGATGGATATCACCTAGAGATGGAGAGTAAGAAGGGCCACCCTACAAGCAGACCCACGAGTCTTCCTGCTAGCAACACTGTAATGGTTGCTGAAGGCTCATTAACCCCTCAACCTCAGCATTTCCTGACTTATCAGCAGCCATCCTGCTCTTCTGGACCTTACATCACTTTTCCTGGGACTCCAAGGTCTCAACAGGCTCAACACAACTCCTTGCAGGAAAGTTATGCCTTTGTTTCAGGAAGTGGATATTCAGGAGATTTTCAATACTGTTTTGATGATCTTGAGTGTTTTAGTCCAGATGATGTAGAGTACGTGAACATTGTCCAGCAGATGGCTCTCTTAACTTATAGAGCGAAGAAGTTCTTTAAGAGAACTGGAAGGCATTTCCCTTAAAACCTAACTACCAGCAAGTTCGGGTTTGACAAGACCAAGGCAAAGTGTTACAACTGTAACCAACTGGGTCATTTTGCAAGGGAATACAAGGCTCCCAAGACCAATCCGGGAACCCCACAAGCCTCCACACATCCCTCAACCTCAAAGCCCACTAAGAGGTCAACTGAAACAGCTGCAATGGCTCAAGAAGTTGACTGGAGCTTCATGGTACAGGATATGACTCCTGCTCAAGCTCTCATGGCCAGAACAGATGATGCCCAGGTATATGAACATCTCTTTACTCCAGCCTGTATAGCTAAAGTTAAACTTTATCAGGACTAGAATATGGAAATCAGATCTGATATTGAGTCTTTAATATTCTAAAATCTGATTTTAAAAGAGCCGAATTTGACTATCAAAAGAAAATTGATGAGTTAAAGAAAATTGTATCTCTTTTAACATATGAACACACCAACTACAAGACTCAAATCAAAGATCTGATATCCAAATTGTCTGAGGCTCAAGCCCAGCTTGTCACTGCAGAGGCTCAGGCCAGGAAACATGCTATTTCTGAGCAAAACTTCCAAGCTATTCTTGCATCATCCTCCTATTCCAAACTCTGTTATCAAAACAAAGGAGGGTTAGGAACCAATGAAATCGCTCCACCACAATCCTATGAGTCTATTAGACAGCCTAGATGTGGTACTGAAGAGCAAGAGGTTCCAACTGCTGACCCTTCCTTTCCAGAACTGAAGGATGAGGCATCAATAGTGGCCACCATAGGGAAGGAACAGATGGATGTACCCATATCCTCCTATGAAGATCAAATCCTAACCACTAAAGCCAGAAGAAGCAGAGCTAAAGCTACTAGAAGAACTGTCAAGAAGGTGGCTGAGTCCAAACTGAAGATTGCCCCAAGCAGAAGGGTGTCTTTATCTCAGCTGGATTCCAAGTGGTAGGTACTTCTGATTCAGGAAAGGAATGTAATACCAGCATTCCTATCCTCCCAAAGGATCAGAAGTTAAAGGGAAAAGTTGCTAATAAAGAAAAGAAGCCCAAGAAACAGCAACCCTCACTTTCCAAAAGACTAACATTCATGCATCATGTGTGGCCTGCAAAATCACATGGCAAAAGATTGTTACTACAATCCTGCAAGCACACATTATGCAAATAATGTTAGGAAGAAGGAGTCAAGGAAGGTTTCATATTTGGACCTTTTCAAACGGTTCAAGTAATGAAAAAGGGAAGGCTAGTCTCAGAAGCCAGGTTGCTTTCGGAAGAAACTCGTTCTTCCGAAGGGAAAATGGCCTCGGAAGCAAAAGCCATTAAGGTTCGGAAGAACAAGAAAGCTCCCTTGAAACCATCAAAGAAGAAGACTGCTTTGGAAGAAAAGGTGGTGAAGGCTTCTTCTGAAAAGAAAGAAGCTTCGGAAGAAGGCCATGCTGCTAAAGCTTCAACAAGCTCATCCTCCAAGGTCAGCCAAAGGGTGGACTGGAAGATCAAGGAAGATGTTGCAGCCCAACCTCTTCTTCAAAGACCTCTATTGAACCCCCACGCATAACATTTGGTTCAATTATGTCATTATCCTTGGAAGAACCCAAGACCAGCAAGGCTTGGGCTTCCAAACAAAACTAACAATCTCATCTTATGTGCAGGGACATCCATTTGACAAGAACAACAATGTATGGATTGTAGATAGTGGATGCTCCAGGCACATGACAGGGAACAGATCTCTCCTTTAACAGTTTCAGAACTATGACGGAGGTCCTGTCCAATTTGGAGGTGAGGCGGAGGATATTTCTGGCAGAGGGAGTATATCCAACGGTAAATTAAAAGTTGACAAAGTCCACTTTGTCAAGAAGCTTGAACATAATCTGTTAAGTGTTTCTCAATTCTATGATCAAAAGCACCAGATGCTTTTCACAGAACATGAGTGCATTATCCTCAAACCAGGGATGACAATTCCTCCGGAATTGGTGCTTCTTAGATCTCCCGGAAAGGGGATATGTACAAGCTAGAGATATGAACAACGCTTCCCCAATGGGTGAAGCCATCATGCTTTCTTTCCAAAGCTGATAGTGATGAGTCAACAGTGTGGCATAAGCGTATGTGTCATGTAAATTTTAAGACAATGAACAAATTGGCTAAAAATAACTTGGTACATGGTTTGCCTAAAAAGGAGTTTTTCTACAAAGATAACTGTGTTGCATGCCTAAAAGGGAAACAACACTGGGACATCTCATAAATCCAAATGTGTTAACTCTATACTACTCCATTACACTTATTGCACATGGATCTTTTTGGTCCCATAAGTATAATGAGCATTGGAAGGAAATCATACTGCCTTGTGATAGTTGATGATTTTACAAGATTCACATGGATATTCTTTTTAAGAACTAAAGATGAAACTGCTGAAAGATTAAAATTTTATTCTTAAAATAGAAAATCAAATTGATCACAAGGTTAAAATAATTAGAAGTGATCAAGGGACTGAGTTTAAGAACTTCGTTCTTGACTCATTCTATAACTCAAAAGGGATTTCTAGACAATACAGTGCTCCCCGAACTCCTCAACAAAACGGTGTTGCTGAGAGGTGGAATAGGACACTTATTGAGGATGCTCGAACTATGTTAGCTGAGTCAAAGCTACCTCTAACATTCTGGGCAGAGGCAGTCAGCACTACATACTATGTGCAGAACATGTTCTTGTAGTTAAGCCACATGGAAAGACCCCTTATGAGCAATGGAACAAGAGGTCATCGTTCCTTGGCTTTCTAAGGTCCTTTGGAAGCAGGTGTACTATACTTAACACAAAGGACAATTTAGCAAAATTTGCTGAAAAGTCGGATGATGCTATCTTTTTGGATACTCTTCTAGCTCCAAAGCTTACAGAGTATACAGCATTAAGAATCAACAATTTGAGGAGTCATCCAATATAGTTGTTAATGAGCACACTCCTTGTGTTAGGGGGAATGGCCCTGATCATATTTTTGATTTAGAATTGTTTCCAAACTATTCTAAACCTTCTTGTGAGAATGTTTTAGTTGGAACAGGTGCTCAAAATGATGTTGATGCTACTGCTAATGATCAACTGTTTAAGCTTCCCAAACCTAGTCTAAATCTCCAAGTGCTACAATACATCAAGCTTCCACTATTCACAGATCTGATAGTTTAACTATAACAAGGAACAGTGAAGCTTCAACAAGTGAATCACTTACTGAGCCTCAAAACTCATTAGGTGATCCACCACAGCACCAGGCAGAAGGAAGTAGTATTTTGAAGGAACAGGCAACTGTTAATACAACTTCACAGCCAACCATTGATGATGTTTCTCATTCATTCAATCAATCCTCATTGAATGACTTTGAAACATCAGCTGGACAGAGTGTTCCAGCTCCTGAGCAGAATATGTCCAACCTAGACTTATCTCTGCAACTGGAAGTGATTCTCGTCTTAGGATTCACAACACTCATCCAACTGAGAACATCATAGGGGGTGTCCACTGAAGGTGTGAAAACAAGAGGACAAACTCATCAAAGGAACATCTGCTTGTACTCATGCTTTCTATCTTAGATGGAACCTAAGAAGGTAGAAGATGCCTTGAAAGATAGTACCTGGATTGAATCAATGCAAGAGGAGCTGCTTCAATTCAAGAGACAGAAGGTATGGAACCTATTTCCGCTACCATCTGGTCAAGTACCCATAGGCACCAAATGGGTTTTCAGAAACAAGAATATGATAGAGGCTTGATCATCATGAATAAAGCAAGACTTGTAGTTCAAGGATACACTCAAGAGAAGGAATCGATTATACTGATGTCTTTGCACCAGTTGCAAGACTTGAGGCAGTTAGGATCTTCCTTGCTTATGCTACATCCAAGGACTTCACTGTCTATCAACTTGATGTCAAGTGAGCATTTCTATATAGGGATATAGATAGGAAGTCTATGTATGCCAACCTCCAGGATTTGAAGACCCACAACACCCCAACTATGTGTGTAAGTTGGACAAAGCTCTGTATGGGCTGCACCAAGCACCTAGGCTATGGTATGAGACTTTGTCTCAGTTTCTTCTGAAGAATGGCTACACTAGAGGTACCATTGATAAGACTCTCTTCATCAGAAAGTCTGGAAAGGACATCTTGTTCGTTTAAGTCTATGTGATGACATCATATTTGGTTCCTCAAATGACCAAATGTGTAAGGACTTTGAGAGCATTATGAAGAAAAAGTATGAGATGAGTTCCATGGGAAAAATGGACATTTTCTTTGGAACTCAGGTAAAGCTGATGGAGGAAGGGTTTTTTTATTAATCAATCTATGTATGTCTCTGACATCTTAGAAAGATTTGAAATGAAAGATTACAAGCCTGTCAAGACACCTATACCCAGAAACATCTTTGTCGTGAGTTGAGGGGGGGGATACTGATCAACATCAGTAAGGCAATTATTGGTTCTTTGATGTATCTTACAGCTAGTAGACCTGATATCATGTTTGCTACTTGTATCTGTGCAAGATATCAGGCTGCTCCAAAGGTGTCTCACCTAGCTGTCGTTAAGAGAATCCTCAGATACCTTAAAGGAGCACCTAAACTAGGTCTCTGGTATCCCAGAAACAAAGATTTCAATCTTTATGGATACTCTAACAGTGACTATGGAGGCTGTAATGTTGACAAGAAATCAACATCAAGAGGATGTCAATTTCTGGTGGAAGGATTATCTCATGGCAATGCAAGAAACAATCATGTGTCTCTACATCAAATGCTGAAGCTGAATACATTGCTGCTGCTAGCTGCTGTGCTCAACTGCTATGGATTCAAAATCAGATGTTAGACTATGGATTCAACTTTATGAGTACTTCTATCCATATTGACAACAATAGTGCTATCTCAATTACTAAAAATCCGGTGAAGCACTCCAAGACAAAGCATATTGACATCAGGTTTCATTTCATTAGAGATATTCATGAGAAAATTCTAATTAAGCTAATCAAAGTTGATTCATGAACAATATGCTGATCTGTTCACCAAGCGTTTGATGAACAAAGATTTAAGTATCTCATAACAGCTATTGGGATGATAAACATTGATTAATTTAATCTCTTTTGAAAAACCTTTTTAATATGTAAGTCTTGTGTCAATACAATTTAATCCTGTTATCAGAAGTTCTCTCCAAAATTTTCTAAGTGTAAATTCCTTCCGAAGAGAAATTAACCCTTGAAAGACATTCTCATATCTTCCGAAGCAAGATTTCTCAAAGGATAACTTTCTTCTCGGAAGAATTTTTGGCCTCGAAGAAGCGATTGATTGCATATCAGATCTACTTCCGAGACTTACAGATTCTCCATTCGAAGCAACTCTAACCTTCGGAAGCAAAGTTTTGGCTTCGGAAGTAGGAATTGCCTTCGGAAGACAAGTTACTTCGGAAATGTTTTCCACTCGGAAGAGAGATTTTACTGTGTAACGTAAATCTCTTGGCCCCACACTGTATAAAGAAAATTTTGTTAATGATGTCGGATTATTTAATTGATTTTAACCTTACCGCCACTGTCAATTCATCCACTAAACCATCACATCACCTTATCCTACCCTCCATTACCGCCTTACCACCCTCTTTTAAATAATCGACTGTTCAATTTCATCTTCTTACTTGCAATTTAGTGCCCTAAAATTTCTCCTCTCCAATTTTACCCAAGCTCAAAATCATCTACATTCACCTTTCCCAATGGCACTCAACCCTCAGCACACCAAGTCGCACTTCTTGATTCTTCAAGAGATGCTGACTTCTCTGAAATTATCTCCTTTCTCACCCAATCAACCTACTACACTGCCCTTACTGTTAACCCCACTGTTTACTCCACCAAATGGCAGAATTTTTGGAAATGGTCAAGTCGAAACCCTAAATGGGATTCGTGTACTGCAGTCCAGCATCTGCGAACAGGAGTTGATCGTCATTGAACAACTCATCAGGAGCACCTTGAGCTTCATGATGAAGGAGCTCCTACTGAATTCCCAAAGAAGATTTGGATAGCACTTATATCCTAATGGGATATGGTGGAGACATCAGCAGTCAACTGTTTACAAGTTCAACTTCTCCTACAATTGGAAGTTCCTCCTGCATGTTGTTCTTCATTGCTTGTCCAACAAATCCGAGGATGGCATCAATCCCTTATGAACTAGGATGCTTGTTCATGGATTAGTGAGAGGACTGCGCTTCAATTACTCATGATTTGTGTTTTCAAATCTGATAGGGAATCTGTAAAGGGAGACATTCTTCATGTATCCTAGATTCCTTCACACATAATCAACTATGAGTTGGACTAGAGCATGCTTGTCTGTGCAGCTGCTCTGACTGTTCCCCACATGTGGCCTACCATCTTCAATACATTGAAGAAGGTATCCACCAACTTCACTGGAAGGTACACCATTCTGCTTTCGGTATGATTGAGCGCATAGCTCCTGGTGACATCCCTGTTCACCCCGACAGTGATGAACCCACACCGGCAACCACCACCACAATACCAATACTACCTTGTCCACCCATCACCATCACTTAAAAAGACGCCCCAAACGAACCCTTGTTCAATCTACTCTGATTGAACAAGCTCCTCCTGTTCAATTCAGAAGACTAGAGTGGAAACATGGGCTCCCACTCAGTTAGAGGTCTCTCCATCCTTCTCTTTTGACCTCAATTTGGGTTTGAGTCTCCTCAGTCTCAACCCAGGAGCCCGATACCCAAACCTATAGCCCTCAGAATGAGTATCTACACTCTTCTGAGCAGCCACAAGGGACAGCCCCCTGAGGCTCAATGCCTGTAGACATTGACCAAAGTCCCGGGTCAGTAGGATTAACCTCCCTATCTTTCACTAACCTTCTATTCAAACTGATGAAGAGATAACATCTCTCCATGGCAATGAAGTTGATCTACAATACCCACTTCAAGATCAACAGAGCCCGAAGAAATCCCTTATCTCTAGCCCCCATCAGCAACCAATAACTGAGGTGAGTCCCACTGATGTGGAGGGGACTCATGTAGATTCAGCTGCCACTACAGAAGGTGCCTCAATGGACCTTGTGGACAGTGGTAACATCTCTCAGACTGAATCTATGGCAACCGAGCCCTTTGATGACTCTGAAAGAGACATCATTGAGCATGGGAAACCAGGGTGCCAAGAAACCACATCTGGTGGTGAGGCTGAACATACTAGGTATGTTACCTCATCTCCCTGTGATTCTTCAAAAGAAGATGAGGGAAGCATGCAACTCCTTGTTAAAGACCTTCTATCTAAAGTCTCAAACCTTGAATCCTTGGTTAGGACTTTAGAAGCAAGGTCTGCCACTCAGCAACTTGAGATTGACAATCTCAAGGCTCAACTAGCTGAGAAACAGACAGAGAGGTCTGTTAGGCATGTACCTATTCAGGTCTCACTGACTTCTTCCTCTAGCTCATCTAGCTCTCAAGATGATGCTACAAAAAGGGGGAGAATGTTCAAAGACAAATACATGAGGAACCACAGAGCCACCTTCAACTTCAAATCTTCTATTCCCTTCATCTCACCGACGAGCCACCTCAAGTCATTCTTTAGATTGACCCAAGGATGCTCAGTGATCTCTAGACTCTTCACCAAGTTTCTGTTGAGATCCCTCCTTGAGCAGCCAAGCCATGATGCTGCAATGATCTACTTTGGAGCTAAAGAGCTTCAAGGCTGACTGCACCTTCTATCCACATGGAAGAAGTTGGTCAACCTAAGGTCCACATGGAACCTAAGATTCAATTCGAAGGGAAAATAGGATGATGGCCCAGCAACTGAAACAGTTGGGATAGAATCTGCATCTCCTCCAACTTCTGAAGCTGAAGTTAAAGCCTTGGAAGAACAAGCTGAATCTTCCGAAGCTGAAATGGAAGCTGCGGAAGGACTGTTTAAAATGTCCAAGGAACTAACATCACAGATGCAATCCTTGAAATGGCATCTGAGGTGAACAATGAGGACTTTCCAATGCCACCTCCATCCCAGACACCATCTTTGCCTCTCTCACAATCAGAAACCTCTCTCCAAGACCACCACAGTTAGGATCTTCAAAAGACAAAGAAAAAGGAAGATGACTACGGAGAGCTTCAGGAAGACGAGAAGATTGAGAAACTCAAAAGAAAGGAAGACTTCAAACTGAGAAGTTGCTAGCTGCCAGTACAAAAGCAGTTGCATCCAATCAGGAGGCTGTCATCAATAAAAGGAGATAGGAGATCATTGATCAGCTCATTGAGTTGGGAGCTGCCAATGAAGAAACACTCCTGCTACCATTAGAAAAGTTGGTGGATCTGGAGAAGGCAACCAGACTGAAGTTTGAGGAAGAAGCCAAGTTGGCCTTGGAGATAAAGGAACAGAAACAGAAGGAGGCCGAATTGCAGCTAAGGAGAGACAGGGTGAACTTCCTACTCTCCAGAGGCTTTGAACTTCAAGAACTTTCTCCACACAATGATGATACGATACTCTGTCTCTACAACAAAGAGCAGGATCAAATGGAGAAAGAAAGGAAGAAAGCTGCAAAAGAAAAGGCAAGAGAGAAGAAGAAGAAGGAAGAAGAAGCCAGGGTCACTGCCTCCAAGAAGCTCACTGAGAAGCCTGGATGAAGGACTATCTTCGGGCTCATGGATTCTCTGGGAGGCAGGTGGGTCCCATGTCTGAAAGGACACTCCAACGATTGTCAGTGAAATTAAGGCTGACATCCAGATGGGGAAAAGGAAAGAGATGTATAGAAGGGTAAAACGGATGACCTTCACTGCTACCACCCAACCACAACCTGAACCTTCACCTTACCATTCACCATTAAACCTGAACCTTTCACCCCTGAACCCACATCACTACTACCCACCCTACTCCCTCACCTCAACCACCCAAACTTCCATCATCCAACCCAAAATACTAGCCAGAACCTCTGAACCTAAACCTACCCAATTACCATCCAGACATCCCCCCTCAGCCTTCTCAACATCTCTCCCTTGAGGAGTATAAGGCAATCAAGACGAAGCTCATCAACTGCACTACTCTGAGTGAAGTCTCTTGTGTAGAAGACTCTTTCAACATCACCTATGTTGATGGTTCTTCAAGTTCCCTCACAAGAGATAAATTCCTTGATTTCCTAGAGGAACTTTGGACCAGGTTGCGAGACTTCTGGGACTCAACTCAGATTCTTTGAATAATGAAGAGAAGAAGCTCAGAAGGAAACTAGTGACTCTACTGGATACAAAGAAGAGACAAGATTCCTAGTCAGTCTTTGCACCAGAGGAAGATAATCCAGTGGAGGTTCAATGAACCTTCTGAAAACTTTGTTGTGGAAAGGGAGAATTGTGAAGTCAATAGAATCAATGCCACCTCTCTGCTACACTCCAGCAGGTTCGACATTGCTGAGCTAGCAGAGAAGCCATTCTCCAACCCCTCCAACTCTGAAACTACTGCACTCATTAGAAATCATCTCAGCAGTCTTCATCTAGCTTAGTTAACTGCAAAGGCAAAGATTGAAGAAGAGTTGAAGTTGAGAAAAAGGAAGAAAGAAAGATCTCCCACCAAAGGTAGTTCCTTTCTATAAATGGTGGAAGGTCCTGAATTGGAACCTATAGTTCGATAGGAATATGACTATAGTTCCCATCAACAAACTTTTTTAGAGGGCAACAACAAAGGGTACATGTTATCCAAGGTAACAACTAGATTTCCTGTCTACCAAGGATCTATACAACTTCTCAGCACCACTTCAGGAAGAACAAGGAGACAGACAAATATTTACTCTCCTTGGTGCTGAAAGTTTTGAGAAGTCGAGACAAGTGAAGTTTTGGTAGCATCAGCCTAGGGGGAGTTTGTTGGATCAGAAAGAAGGCTAATGCAACCAAAACTTTGTCACTTAAAGTTATTTTGGTGCTGCATGCAAAAAGCTTCCGAAGCTTAGCATGGAACTTCCGAAGGTTGTAGAGTTCTTCCGAAGACAAAATGAACGATCAACTTCCGAAGACAGAATTCTACTTTCGAAGACAAGTACATACTTCCGAAGTTCAAGACTTAGAAGAATAAAGTAAAGACCACTTCCAAAGTATGAAGAAGTCTCCAAGCCTTGGAAGAAGCAACCTCTTCCGAAGTATAAGTGGCTTCGGAAGTACTTACTCTTTCGAAGCCATTTAACCTTCGGAAGACACTGCTATGAACCAGTGGACACAAGTATGGTCTTGACACTCCGCTATAGACTTCTGATACAGCATGGCTTTTTTCCTAAAGAGCCATGTTGTTGACCATACTTTATTCCACTGTTCACCTTTTCATGATAGTACATGTTACCAACTTTAGTTGGTGACAAAAGGTAAGTTAGGGACATGCCCTGACTACCAAATCTCAGATAAGACTTTATCCGAGACACCTTAATCTTTAGTCTTGTAGTATAGACTTTAGCTATAGCATCCCAGCTAGTATCAAGTATATCTAGCTGTAGATAGTATTATATATAGATTCTCCTGGTAACTCATTGAGAGACATCATCATCTGCTTGTAAGAGTCTTGTATTTTGAGTTGAGAATCAATATATAAAAGTATCTTGAAAATTATCTTTCTGTGTTCTTTATTACTTTATATATTATGATCAACTCTTACTTATTCTTCTCATATCCGAGTGTTGTTCTGGGTGAGTTTGAGATAAAACATTGTGTTTAAGTGATAGACACCAATCCTGCAATATGTATATGTATATATATGTATATGTATATATAGGTATATGTATATATATATATATATATGTATATATATATATATATATATATATATATATGTGTGTGTGTGTATATATGTATATGAATTTCTTTATATGAAAATATCAAAATAGAAAAGAATGTACAAAAGAAAAACCACAAGACAAAAGATGAAAACAAACAAAAGGAGCAAAAAGATGTCAAAAAAGGCCATATGGGAATAAAAGATGCCAATGAGCACATTAATAAAAGATATGTCATAAACATACATACTATATGATATTATTTTCTTCTTTGAGAATACATTATGACATAGGAGGTAAATCAAAAGATAGGGCTCGTAAGTCAGTCTTGGCGTGTAAGTCCTAAACGTCTTGCGAGGGCAAAATATAAGTCTGTATGGTAGTTAATAAGTCCTACAACTTGTTAATATTTTGTTATCAGAAACATTACTTGTGCTAGCTATGCTCAAAATAGATATTATCTAAGACAATAACTTGTTCTAAAAAATGATGATCAGAAATGAAAGGTTTAATTTAAATTGGGTTGACTTGAAATCTCAAAAGGGTCTTGAACCTAGATGAGGGTTTTGCAGGGTTTATGATTGTGGGAACCATAGATTTCATATAACTTGATCAAAGCATGATAAATTTCACATCTTATGTGTCTAAGTAAAACTTGAAGTCTAAGTTTAACGAGGCTCGACATGTACCTTACACTTGTGAGGCGTTGTGGAGCCTAAGCATATCATGCCTATTCCTGATCTAGTTGATGATGATCATGACTTAGATCATCTAGATTTTGATTTTAGTAAGGTTGATGTGATAATGAGGATAGTGATAATGATGATGATGATGGTGATGATGGTGATAAAGGAGATGAGGATAAGGAGATGATGATAAAAGGAATGATGATGATGATGATCAAGGAGGTGATACGGGTGCTACTACTAGTACTTCTGGATTATCAGGAACTGCCAATGTCTCCAAACCAAGTCCTGATGATACGTTGATTACACCCCGTTAGATCGTGCCACTGAAGCTGAGTATGAGAAAGAATTTTGTTTGTTCTAGCAAAGTATGCCTAGTGAGGAAGAAAATGATAATCTGGGATCATTTGATGATTTGGAAGAAGCAGTGGATTACACAGACATATCCAAAAATAGTCTGAAAGACTTATTTTCTTCTATTTTTATTAAAGAGGGGGAGATTGTTGGAGAAACAAGTGCTACAGAGGCAACTATCAAGTCGATGGACCAAACTAGTCAAATGGTTGTTCGTCAAGTTGGAAATCTTATAGTTGAAGAACCTTCACCGTCGGCTTACATTCACACGCTAAGGCATTCCAAACCTTTCCCAATGTATGAAAGCTCAGAACCCATTATTAGCTGGGCGTATGATGATGAGAAGAAACTGTATGTGATCAAGTATTTAGGGGGAGCGATAGAATATTTCTAGAACAAACACGATTTCCATACACTTAAAGCATTAGACTTATATGCCATGGTTTGTGTTCCAGTTATTAATACATGTAATTATGGAAAGGGAAATTGGATAAGGAATTTGATCTGGAGACATATCAAAACCAACTTCAAAACTGCCAAATCTAATGTCACTGAAGATAAGAACCGCATTGATCCCAACACGAATAAACCAATGAAGATAAGGATTTATAAACATCCAAGGTATGTGAGAAAGATCCCTATACAGGCTCTGATGCCGGTCAAAACCTTGTCAAAGCTAATGTGGTGGAGTTGTGTGTGAATCCAATGATCAAAATAGGAATTATCAGGTTAGATTGCACGAATAGTGATCGCAGAAGTATCATTACTCGTTGTTTAATTGATTGGAAATTAAACAAAAATTGTAATAAGAATCAACAAAGAACAATTTTGATAAATGTAAAACAAATGAATACAATGAATGAACAAGCACATTTGATTCAAATATTTTCCATAATCATTGATTAATGATTACAATTGAACAATAATGATTGATATTGTTGATTGCTAGGGTCCTAATGATGTTTGGTATGTATTATTATGGTTGATGTTAGAGTTGCTAGGGTTTATTATAACTTAATTCTAAAGAATGAAAGAATCCCTAAAAGTGTGCACCTATGCCTTGTATTTATAGGCTTAGGAATTTACTATTAGGGTAACAGTAGCTTTCTTATCATGGTAAGAAAGTTACTCAGAGAATGTCTTGATGTGATGCTCTTTGACTAAGTAAAGTCGTCCGCAAAAGTTGAATTTATGACATTACTTTAGTGTTTGACTTGTTGACTTGATGTACTTAGAAAAGTACATGCAAGTATGTCAGTCTTCTATAGGACTTGAATCATCCGTAGGACTGAATCTTCTGTCGGACTTTTGTTCTTCAGCAAGAGTTTAGCCATGCGTAGGACTTTAGTCTTCTGTAGGAGACTGTCACTGGGACTTCATCCGCAGAAAGTTGTTTTTCCGTACAAGATCCTTGGATACACAAATCCTTGTTATTCCAGCAGATGATCAACGGACTACCAAGTGTTCATCCGTAGATAGTTCTTACACTTAGTCAATTTTGAAAATTGACTAAGTATAATGTTATTCCTATAATCACACATGTAAATCAACACATATTGGGTAACCTATACATTCATTACATACAAGAAAAGAAATATGTACAAGAGTTTATTACAAATTCATGATTAAAGTTTTAATCCTATACAATGAATCTAGACCAACTGGGACTAGATCTAACATTATAAAAAGGAGATGGGGCATGCGTTGATTCATTGTGTTGATAAGGATTACCATATCATCGACCCTTCGGGATTTTCTCAAATTTGGAAGAGAAGATTTGATAAGGTTGCAGGCATGTTCAATTGTAGCTAATGAATTTGTTCACTATTAGGATCTCAGCATCTAGTTTGATCAATTAGATTGGATTTGCAGCGGAATGAGCCCACGAATTAACAAATTTAACAAGAACACACGAAATTTATCAATGAAACAGTGTTTGTTATAGAGAGAGAATTTCTGCCAAAAGGAATATATTCATTCAATACACGCTTCGGCTGGCTTCCACGCACCGTTACAGGTCATCTTTCCTTTTATAAGGGAAGCTGACGTCAGCTGATGTCACTTGACAGTGACATCTAACTGTTATTTAACTACTGAAAGTTAACACAACTACTGAAGATGTCAAACAGCTGACATCTTCTTACAAAAATACCAAGTGTTAACTATCACTACAACTACTGAAACAACAACGACTGAAGAACATGCTCTTCAGTCGTTTTACAAGTACTGAAATAGAAAAGAAAACTACTGAAAGGAAACCATCACAACAACTGAAGAATGCTTCTTCAGCTATTGTGACAAACTCTGAAGGCTTCAGTACTTGGACTTCTTGAACTTCAGTTGTTGTCATCAGCTGATGTCTTCAGATGTTGTCTTCAGTCTTTGTACTTCAACTGTTGATCTTCAGTACTTTAGTCTTCAGCTGTTGATCTTCAGACTTTGGTCTTATGCTGTTGAAGTCTTTAGTACTTTAGTCTTCAGCTGTTGATCTTCAGACTTGGTCTTCAGCTGTTGAAATCTTCAGTACTTTAGTCTTCAGCTGTTGATCTTCAGACTTTGGTCTTCAGCTTGTTGAAGTCTTCAGTACTTTAGTCTTCAGCTATTGATCTTCAGACTTTGGTCTTCAGCTGTTGAAGTCTTCAGTACTTTAGTCTTCAGCTGTTGATCTTCAGACTTTGTCAAACAGCTGATCAAGTCTTCAGCAGTTGTTGTGATGTCTTGTGGGACTTAAAGGTTTTTCTGATCTGGCTCATTGGTTCTTTTGGTCCAACAAACTCCCCCTGAACCAATGCAGCCAAAACCTTTAAGCTTATTAAAGATGTCCCACTTATTATGGTAGAAAGATTGGTCTTTTTGTCTACTAGATCAGCTCAGAAGTGACCCTTGTAAGCACAGGCCTGGGAAGAAGTCTCAATGATCTGTTTGACAAAGGATGGATGGAACTCTGTCTTGGGGAACTGAACACAGAGCTGTTACC
This sequence comes from Flaveria trinervia, assembly GCA_025506515.1. Taxonomy (NCBI): domain Eukaryota; kingdom Viridiplantae; phylum Streptophyta; class Magnoliopsida; order Asterales; family Asteraceae; genus Flaveria; species Flaveria trinervia. The sequence goes on along the minus strand of JACCIX010000125.1, from coordinate 5,419 downwards.
CCATTCATGAGATTTACTTCCAACTATGAGTCTGTAAGACTCCCTTGTATAGGCCTCAAGGAAGATTACTTGTTCCTCCATGGTAAGCTCTTCTGCTTCTCCTTCAAAGAGTGACTCTGGCCCATAATACTCAGAGAGGTATTTGACCTGCTTCCCATTTTTTAGTTCCACAGTTGTTATGACTCTATATGTGAATTCATCTGGGTGAATACCCTCTAAGAACAACTGGAGCTCATTCTTTCTAACTTCCTCAAGCCTCCTATATACTAACCCCTTTTTCACCACTTTATTCTCCTGCATCTTTTGTGGGGTCAGTTGGCTTTATAGGTTTTCTTGAAGTCATCTAGGATCTCCCAAGGTGTATTACAAAGGCCAGTGAGATCACTTCATCTACAATCTTCTTTACTTGGCCAATGTATCTCTGTGGAATATTTTTCTTTTGAATCCTATGAGACACCCTGGGATCAGGCCAAATCCTTACTCTCTCCTTTTGATATTGAAAGGTATGTTTGAGAGTGTATAATCTCTACGCATGTTTCTTCATATTGATGATTGAAGATGTGGTAGCGTATGCTTTGTCGACTCTTCTCAACAGTTCCTCATCATGTTGTTTGTGAAGCTCTTCTTCTTCTAACTTCACTTTCACAATTTGCCTTTGAGATTCAGGAGTAATTGTTGGAAGGTGACTTATGGCCTTAGGCAACTGTATAACAGCTGAGATTGGCAGCCTGTCTTCATCTTTATCATTATCTTCTTCTTCCTCTTCTAGCCTCAGTACCCTTCTCTTCCTCTTCTGGGGTACATCATCGGCTATTGGTTTTGTGGGTAAGGGAATTGGTTTAGTGGGTTGTGGTTGTGGTGGTTTTGGTGTGGGAATTTTGACAGGCTGTTCTAGCATTTTGGATGTAAGTGAGGCTTTAGATTGTTTGACCAGTTCAGTCCTGCTCCCAGCACCAGCTTCATTCAAGGCTTCAATGACCAGCCCTTTGGTATATACTTCAGACGAACAGATCTTGGTGGTTATTGCCAAGATGTTGTCCCTGGACCATGACTTGATTTCAATCAATGATCTTCCAAGATACTTAGCTATGAACCTGATCATGATTTCTAGCCTTTCCCTTCCAACACACTGTAACTTGCCCATCTTGCTTGGATTTCTTCAATCTCCAATCTTCTAATTTCTGAGTCAAGTTTTTCAGTGTCATGACCTTGCCTAAATAGCTGATCAATGATGTTATCCATTGATCGGCTGTGTTGGGCCTCAGCCTCCTTCACCATTTTCTCCAACTCCTTCTCCTTCTTTCTACTCTTCCTTTCTTGTATGTGACATGAAAGTCTTTAGTACTTTCAGTCACTTTCTCCATTTCAGCTTCTTTCTCCTTCTCCTTCTTAGTCTCTACATCCAACTCCTTCTCATTTTCCACCTCTATCTCTTTTTCTTTCTCTTTCCCATCTTCAATCCTCTTTCGTTTTGCTTTCACTGACTGAATCTCCCCCTTTTTGGTTGCATTGGTTGCAAGGGTTGATTGTCAGAAAGCCTTTTGCTCACAGCTTCCTCTATCAAGGGTTGGATAACTGAGGGAAGCCTCTCATCAAGGGTTTTAATCACTATATTAGTGATAATTGGTGGATCTTGTCCTTTGGAGATTCATTAAACTTCACATGCAGAGTCTCTTCAACTATCTTTGTTCTGCAGTTGAAGACTCTGTATGCCTTGCAAGTAGATGAATAACCAACAAAATACCCTGCATCCACCTTAGGATCAAATTTGTGGAGTTGATCCTTTGTGTTGAGAATGAAACAAGGACACCCAAAGGCTCTGAAAAATGAAATTAGAGGAGCCAAATGATGTAGAACTTCATATGGAGTCTTCATCAACCTCTGATTTACTAAGGCTCTATTCTGCACATAGCAAGCTGTGTTAACAGCTTCAGCCCAAAAGGTCAGTGGCAAACCAGAGTCAGCCAACATGGACCTTGCAGCTTCAATTAGGGTCCTATTCTTTCTCTCTACTACTCCATTTTGTTCTGGAGTCCTTGGGATGCTAAACTGCCTCTTGATTCCCTTTGAGAAATAAAAATCATCAAGTGTATGGTTTCTGAATTCTGTTCCATTATCACTTCTGATACACTTGACAGATAGGGAATACTACTTCTCAACATACAACACAAAGTTTATAATCGTCTGAGCAGCCTCATCCTTTGAATGCAAGAAGAAAGTCCATACAAATCTGGAGTAATCATCCACAATTACCAGACAGTATTTCTTCTTTGCCATACTCATTACTCTCACAGGACCAAAGATATCCATGTGTAGTAATTGCAAGCAGGCAATGGACTTAGGTTCTTCAATAGGAGGGAATGAGACTTTGTGTTGTTTTCCTTTCAAACAAGCAGTGCAGTTGTCTTCACATCTGAACTCCTTCATAGGCAATCCCCTTACTAAACCATGATGTATCAGCTGATTCAAGTGTTTAGATTCACATGACCCAGCCTTCTATGCCATAGAATAGATTCTTGAGGAGAAGCCTTGGAAAATAGGCAAGGATGGCCTTTGAGATCTATTTTCTTGGAAAGATCTAAGGCATACACTCTTCCTGTCCTGTTGGCCCTCAGGAGAGTGTGATCATCCAACACCTTATCAATCAAACTCAGAACTTTGGATGACAGAATCTTGCAGTTCTGACTGGTGAAAAGAGCAACATGGCCTTTATCACACATTTGACATACACTCAAGAGATTGTACTTGAGATTCTCCACATGGTTAACATCATCAAACCTTATTTCCCCATTGGAGACAAAGCCTTTGCCAATGATGTAACCCTAGCATCATTGCCAAAAGAAACAAACCCCTTCTTTCCTTGAGAGTAATCATGAAGAAGAGAGTTGTTCCCTGTCATATGCATAAATCCTCCACTGTCTACATACCAGATGCTATTGTGGCATGCTGAAGAACCCTGCAATCATAATAAATTAGTTAGTTTTTGAGACCAATAAATTAGTTAGTTTTTGAGACCCAAACCTTTTTGGTTTTGGGTTTGTTCACATCAACAGATGGTAAACTAACAGATTTGCTATGAAGAACAGCCTGAGGGGATGGAGATGGTGAAGAAGTAGAATCCTTTGGCATGGATTTTCTTCTTTGTGGTTTCAGCACAGGAGCATCTAACTGGTTGACTCTCCCTAATAAATGTTGAACCATCATAACAAGTTGTGTCTGATTCTGTGATAAAGCCTTCAACTTATCAGACACATTAGTGCTTGAGATTGATGGATTCCTGTGTTGTACCATCTCCCTTTGAGCAACCTCAGCTGTTGCCTGATTAACCCCTTCCTTTTTGGATTTCTTTTTGGATTTTGGGGTTACAGGTTTTGATGTTGCTGGTACAAACTTGGTTTCAAACTCAGTTTTCATTTTATCCATTTTCTTTTTAATGTTCTCATTGTGTTTGAGTTTGGAGCCCTTTTTATACCAGCAATCATCAGTAAGATGATTGAATAAGCCACATATTTCACATGGCTTTTTCTTCATCTTAAGTTGATCATCTGCTGAAGAAGATGAAACTACTGAAGACTTATTCTTCAGCAGTTTGCGACCAGTACTAGCAGTTTTCTTCCTTGCAGTACATGCTTTCTTGATATCTTCTTCAGTAGTTTTCCCACCCTTTCTACTGGCAGTTTTCTTTCCTTTAGTACATGCAGTAGTTTGGGTTTGTTCTCCAGGTGTTATGACTTGCTCTTTAGTACTTTCAGTACTTTGTGAAATACCACCTGGAGTGATCAACCTTTTGATCATGTGAGTGTCAGCATTGAACCATCAACATCAGCTGATAGGTTTTGGGAGGAATTAATGCTGACTCCAACCTCTGATGGTGTTGTATCAGATAGTAGATCACATGATGAAAAGGATTGGTTATTGCTTTCTCCATCAGATTCTACCTCTGCTCTGGGAGTAAAATCTATAGGAGGAGCAGTGTGATTATAACCAATGCCAAACTTCACATTGGAAGCACACTGCTTACTGAGAAGCATTTCAAAACCCTTGCAGGAATGTACCCATCGATCACACTCTACCTGGGTAGCTGCAAGGTGTTCTTTGAGGTCTCTGTACTTCTCTAGAAGTACCTCTTCCCTAGCCTTATCATCAGTGATTTGGCATTTAAGTTTGTAAATCTCATCATTCTTATCATTAAGCACAGACTCAAATTCAGCTTTTCTTTTGGATATTATTTGTTCTAGCTCAATGTTCTTGTTAATTAAAGCTACATTTGCTTCTCTAATAGATGCAAATGCGGCTATGCATGTTTCAGAACATATCTTGGCTTTGGCCTTAGAGGATACCTGTGATACCTGTGATGTGGAGGCATTAGAGGATGAGGTATCAGCAGACTCCAGGGCCATAAGAGCAAGGTTTCCAAAAGGATTGTCACCACCATGTTGACCAGCACCAGAAAACAGTTGTTCATGACGAGACATATCATCTGGTAAACTGCTCCAGTCAACAACTCCTAGGGTGAAAAAGTTGTGTTGTTGAGGTTGAGATTGTTGATGAGATTGGGAAGGTTGAGGCTCAGGAAGAGCAGGTGGTTGTTGAGCAATGGGTACTTGAACTTGACTGGTTTGTGGCATGTAATAGCATGGATATGGATATGGCATTGGACCCTGAGAGACAAAATATGCAGGAGATAGAGGTTGTGATTGATGACCAGAACTAGGATGTTGCCCTCTGTTTTATTAATATTACTTGGAAAAGTCACAAAGGGTGTAGAGGAGTTAGATCCAGATGATCTACACTCTCTTGCAAAGTGCCCAAGCCTGTGGCATTTGTGACACCTCAACTTACTCTTGTCAAAACCAACTTTGTTTTTGCCAGAGAGTCCAGGGAATTTCCTACCAGTTCTCTTGTAGAACTTCTGAGATCTGATATTAATCAAGGCCATTTGGCTCAGAATATCCATCTCTTCTAAGTCATCATCAGCTATACCTTTTAAATCATCCATAATGAAGCACAAATTGTCACTATTACAGCTTGACTGACTATCAACACTCACAAATGCATGATCAGAACTGTTTGAAGAGAAATCTATATGCACATCATAATTACTTTCTGATGCAGCATATTCTGGCTCATGACCGACCAAGGCAGTGTTCCCTGGTACAAAGTCTTCAGTGAGCTTTCCTGATGATGCCAGTTTCCTTTTCCGCTCTATCTCTCTTTCAAATGTAAGCAGTTTCCCATGAAGTTGGGTGAGAGATAGGTTATCCAGATTTGCATTAGAGCATAGGACAATTGTATATGTGTCCCATCTCTCAGGCAGTGATCTGAGGAATCTATGGTTCATCTGGATATTAGTGTATTCATGTTTGACCATTTTCAGCTCAGAGATCAAACATGAAAAAGCTCAAACTGTTGAGTCAGA